>WAAB01000565.1:0-12973 GCA_013389865.1 Piaya cayana
TCCATGATCCTGTGATGTTTCTACGACTGGGGGGGGGGGGGGGGGCCCCCCAGGATGCTTTTGCCGCTCCTGGTGCTAAGGGGAGCCAGGATTGGATCTGGCTTTTAGGCAGGAGCGGAACAGCAGCATCTCCTCTTCCCATCCCATCCCCAAGGATGCTCCCCAAGCCCAGCTCGGAATCTCTCTCTCTCTTTATTATTTAAACCCATTATGTACACCGACCGAAAAAAAAAAAAATAAATAAAAAAACGCTTTGAAATCCTCTGCGATATGAAAACTACAAGCTCTGTACATCGACTGCCGTGAGTGCGAGAGTGACGAAGGGTCATGGTCTTTGGTGGCTACGCCCGCGCCCGTGGCGGAGACACGCGGGCGGCATCGTCCCAGCCCCTCCGGCCACAATCTCGCCTCCCCAAAAAGGTTCGCGGCCCCGCGCTCGGTGCCGTCCGGGCCGGTCCACGTGCTCTGCGAGGAACGTCTAGGATGACCACTAAAACATCTACACATCACGCGGCGTTAAACGCAGCCGACGCCACCCCGGCTGCAGGCCCCTTCCCGAGGGGGCTGGCGGGGAGACACCGACCACAGGGATGGAGCGGGACGCGGGGCCGGGTGGGGAACGAGGAGTTAAGTCCATGAAAAAAAAAAGGCAGTGTTGGACACATGGTTGGACTCGATGAGCCGGTGGGTCTCTTCCAACCTGGTTGGTCTATGATTCTATCCCCTCTGCTGGGCTTCTTGCCAGGCTGATGTGTCCCGCGGGCTGGGCTCGCTGGAGGAACCCTGGGGGTCTGGATTGGTCCTGACATCCCAAAATAACGACGGGGGAGAAGCGAAGACCTCGCTTGGAGACATTGAAGACCTTCTGCTGCTGCGCTAGGGGGTCTGGTGGACCCCGCGGGGCAGCAGCGAAGCCCCGGAGCGCGTCTCCTGACTCTAGAAGAGGGATGCAGCTTGCGCGGCGCGGCCGGGGGGCGGGAGGGGGGGACACTACTCTAACCAGGATTGGGAACACGGGTTGGTCCAAAAGCGACACTGGAAGCAGAGCTCAGCTGCTCGGCAGAGCCACGACTCGAACGCACATCGCTGACTACGGGCTCTGGAGGGGTGGCCACTGGGACCCCTGCCCACTCGGAGCCCCCAGAGGGTGAGGGGAGGCAGCTCCATGGCCCTAATTGTTGGCATCGCTTGGACCCCTGCTTGCTCGGAGCTCCCAGAGGGTGAGGGGAGGCAGCTCCATGGCCCTAATTGTTGGCATCGCTTGGACCCCTGCCCGCTCGGAGCCCCCAGAGGGTGAGGGGAGGCAGCTCCATGGCCCTAATTGTTGGCATCGCTTGGACCCCTGCTTGCTCGGAGCCCCCAGAGGGTGAGGGGAGGCAGCTCCATGGCCCTAATTGTTGGCATCGCTTGGACCCCTGCCCGCTCGGAGCACCCAGAGGGTGAGGGGAGGCAGCTCCATGGCCCTAATTGTTGGCATCACTTGGACCCCCTGCCTGCTCAGAGCCCCCAGAGGGAGTGGGGAGGCAGCTCCATGCCCCCAGTTGTTGGCATCGCTTGGACCCCTGCCCGCTCGGAGCCCCCAGAGGGTGAGGGGAGGCAGCTCCATGCCCCCAGTTGTTGGCATCGCTTCAGGGGGGACCCTTCCACTCACTGGTGACGGGCATCTCCATCTGGAAATGGGAACCCAGCACAGGGAGCAGAGCTTGGGCTGAGCATCCTTCCAAGAGCCGGGTCTCCGGAGAATGCCGGAGCACAACGAAGGTCCAGGACACTTGGGTGCGGGAGTGGAGATCCCATCCCCACCCCACGGGGACCCAGCGCCCGATGCAGGGTGCGCCCCAAAACTGGGGAGCTGCTCGCTGGGAGATCCATCTGCCCCCCCAGCTCCACCGCTTGGGTCACACTGAGCTCCCCGCTGCGGATCCCCAGGTCCTGGTACCCTGCTCCGAAGGATGCTCACGCTTCACCTGCGCAGGGAGACCCCGCTGCGGGCTCCAGACCCCTCGGGTGTGGGCCCAGGGGGGCTGCCTCTCCTTCCACCCCCGAGAAGCGGAGGTGCTGGGCAGAACTTTCTGGGGAGAGCACGGAGCAGCCGCTGCTGAAGCTACCAGCACCTCCGAGGAGGCACGAGAGCAAGAGCATGGGGGTCGGTGGCCCCCACGGAGAAGATGTGGGGAGCTGGGTTCCCCAAGGAGGCTTGGACGAGGGTTTGGGCGAGGGTTCTGACCCACCTTGTTGTCTCCTAGAGGAGCGCAAGGAGAGAAGGTGATGGAGCAAGGAGGGGAGAGCCCCCTCCTCATGCAGCCAGCAGCTCTGGGGCTGCCCCCCAACTCATCCCCGCTGCCCCCCAAGCTCAGAGTGACCAGTCCACACCCCTGGGCTCTCACCTCACCTTCCCTGTGATGCAGCCGGGGCTGGGAGCCTCCTCCAGGCGCTCTGCCTCTCCTGCCACGGGTGCCGCCGGGACGCCCCCGGGGTCCCCGCGCACGGTGCCCTCAACCCTCACATGTTGGATGGAAGTTTGGGTTTGCCCGTTTCCACCTCGGGGCTGAAGACCACGGAGCCCTTGCGGGAGGGACCCGTCGCCTGCCTGGACGTGGAAACCGGGGACTGCGGGGTGGACGCTCCCGTCACGGGGCGGTTGGCTTGAGCCAGCGATCCCGAAGGCGTCGGCGGCGGGTGCCCTGGGATCCCGGGACATGGCTTGGCGAGGAGCCCAGCGACCGAAGGAGAAGACCGACGGGCCAAGCTGCCCGCGGATTTCCTGCCCTGCTGCAAGGAGCTCCCGTCGCTCTGCTGGGCGACTTTATTGGGGAGGGAAGGCTGGGAGGCCGAAAGGAGCCGGACGTCCTGGGTGAGCCGCCCCACGGGCAAGCCCTGGATGCTCCTGTGCTTCACCAGCTGCTGGGGCTGCGTCAGCAGAGACACGTGGGAGCCGGTGGCTCGGGACAGGCTGTAGTGGAGCGTTCTCCCTGCCGGCAGCGCCTGCTCCGAGCTGGGGGACGGAGCCCCCGTCGCCTGTTGCAGCAGCGAGGCGGAAAGCGAGGCGCCCCGGGATTTGGAGAGCTGGGGCTGGGAGCCGGCCGGGGGCTGCTTGGACGCCGCCGGCTGCTCGCCCTTGGGCGTCGCGCGCGGCAGAGGCTGCGCCACGTGGCTCGGTCTCTGGCTCCCGCTCTCCAGAGGCGCCTGGACCACGGGTGAGGAAGGCGAACCGGCGGCCGGCGTCTGGAGGTGGGACGGCGCCCCAGACGGGGAGCTGACCGAGGAGGGCCGCGAGCCCCCCAGGCTGGGCTGGGAGCGCCGCACGGGCTTGGCGAGCAGCGTGGCCTCCGGGGAGAGCGGGCTGGAGATGGAGGACGGAGGCAGGAAGATGTGGGCCTGGAGGCTGTGCTGGTGAGTCAAGGCGATGGCCACGTTGGTGGTGGCGGCCGCCGTTTGCAGGGGCGCGTGCACCAGCGGCTCCCAGATGACCGGCTTGCCGCTCAGCTCCCGGCCCATCGCCATCTGCTGCAGGTCCTGGATGTTGTGGGCCACGTCCTGGTCGTGCTTCACGATCTGCTGGATGATGTCGTTGTTGATGGGCCCCGCGCCGTGCTCGGCTCGCTTGCGGAGCAGGATGGAGTTCTTCTTCCCTGGGCGGGGAGGAAGAGGTGTCATCACTCTGGGGGCGACGGGGACACCACGGGGGTGACAGCGGGGACGGGACAGGAAAACCTCGTCCGTGTGAGGATGGGATGGGATGGGGATGGGGATGGGATGGGGTGGGATGGCGTATAAGGAGAAGCAGGAATAAAACCGGGGAGTCCTGGCTCCAGAGGTTCCAGGCTAGGGGCTGGGGTCCTGCTCATCCTCCACGGGTGAGGGGATATGAAGACAAACAGCTGGCCAACACCAGACAGCACAAATATCATAGAATGATAGAATCACCAGGTTGGAAGAGACCCACGGGATCATGGAGTCCAACCATTCCCATCAATCACTAACCCATGTCCCTCAGCACCTCGGCCACCCGGCCCTTAAACCCCTCCAGGGAAGGGGACTCAAACCCCTCCCTGGGCAGTTCCACTGCCCAATGAACCTTTCCAAGAAATATTTTTCCTGCTGTCCAGCCTGCCCCTCCCCTGGTGGAGCTTGAGGCCATTCCCTCTTGGCCTGTCCCCGTCACCCATGGGATCTGTGATGTTGTCACTTGTGGGGTGAGAGGGGCTTTGTCCCCTAGTGGCCGTGCTGGACCCAGGAGCTGCTCCTCACCTATACGGTCCAGCCGGTCCATGGCCACGGTCTCGAAGGCTCGGCGCATCATGGGATACTCCTCCAGCACCTCGTTGAAGTTGTCCACCGACAAGGAGTAGAGGCGGCAGTAGGTGTCGGCTCGCACGCTGGCCGTCCGCCTGCCCCGCGTCAGCAGGCAGATTTCTGCGGGAAGAGATAAATTCGGGTGTGAGGACGACGCAGGAGGCTGAGGGGAGAGCTCATTGCTCTCCGCAACTGCCTGAGAGGAGGGTGTGGAGAGGAGGGAACTGGACTCTTCTGCCAAGGGCCAGGGGACAGGCCGAGAGGGAATGGCCTCAAGCTCCACCAGGGGAGATTTAGGCTGGACATCAGGAAAAAATTTTCAACAAAAAAGGGTGATTGGGAAGCGTGAGAAGCTGCCCAGGGAGGGGGTTGAGTCCCCTTCCCTGGAGGGGTTTAAGGTGTGTGTGGCCGAGGTGCTGAGGGCCATGGGTTAGTGATTGATGGGAATGGTTGGACTCCGTGATCCCGCAGGTCTCTTCCAGCCTGGTGATTCCATTATTCTATGACACAGAGCACAACTCCAGAGGAGAAACAGACCCACTTTGAACAGCCACGGCTGCACCCTCAGCCAGGCACAGCTTCATCTTCCCTCCCTGGACCATGGAGACACCCTTTGGCCGTGGCTGCAGCCATCGCCTGGCCCTTTTCTCTCTCAAACCCGTGCTTGTAGCCTTCAAACTGGCTCAGATGCTCTGCTCAGCCAGAGGTGGGGTGGGTGGGTGCCCCTCTGCGCCCAAGCCAGGCAGAATTCAGGGCTCTGAGGGCCGGTTGCTCGGGTTCAATCAGCTGGACAAGGTCTCGGGGTTGGACTTGTGAGCCCCGGAGCCTGGGGTGAGGCGCATGGCAAGGCAAGAGGAGGCGGACGGCAGAAACATCAGGAACGCCCCGGCTCCTGCCCCTCGGCCGCTCCCCGGGTCCCCCAGCCCAGCCTCACCCCCAAAGTAGGAGCCATCAGACAGCTTCGTCTCCTTGTTGCCCTTGGTGAGGATGCTGACCACCCCGTGCTGGATGAAGTACATCTTTTTGCCCACGGTGCCCTCGCGGATGATGAAGTCTCCGGGCTGGAAGACCTCGAAGCGCAGCTTGGTCAGCATGGCGGTCACGAAGTTGGGGTCCGCGTTGGCAAACAGGGGCATGTTGGCCACCAGGTTGCGGCAGTTGAAGTTGATGATCTCCTGCGGGGCGAGGAGAAGGTCGGCGGAGACCAGCGAAGCCCGATCCCAGCAAGCACCGACCTCCCTCCTCGACGTCACCGGCCCTGGTGGAGGGGCTGCTCGTACCTCTTTGAGCGGCTCGCTGAGCTCCCCGAGGATGTTCTCCTCGTCGAACATCTTGCCCTGGTAGCGGTGCTCGTAGTACTCGTGGATGCGCTGGCGCGTGTCCCCAGGCAGCTTGTGGAAGGACATGTACTGCTCCACTTGCTTGTACTGTGGGGACAAGGCAGAGCCACACGGGGCCGTGTTGGAACCAGCTGCATCGCGCTGGAAACCAGCAGCGACGCTGGTCAACGCTTCTCCTTAGCGGTGAGAAGCAGCTGCTGATGGGGTTGGGATCCAGCCACCCCTTGTCCCAAAAGCCACCTTGGGGGGTAGATGACGGCAGCCCTGCGTGCTCGAGGTCCCGGGGCAGAGTCCAGGACGGGAGCCCCAACATCGTGAATGGGGCATCTCTATCCCCACTGCAGCCTGACCCCCCCCCGTCCCGCACCCCTGGGCGAGCGGCGAGGGCAGAGATGAAGAGCTGGACCCCCTCGCTCCAAGGCGTCGTCCCCCAGCACCCAGACACTTGCTCCCCCCAACCCCGCTGACCTTCTCCTGGTACTGGCGCCGCGACGAGTCCAGCGACTGGATGAGGGCGGTGGCGTGGCCGATGAACATGGCGTAGCAGGTGGCCCCCACGATCATGCTGAGCATGGTGAGCCAGACGTCGGTCATGCCCTCGGGCGCCTGCTGGCCGTAGCCGATGCAGAGCATGTGGCTCATGGCCTTGAACAGGGCGTGCGAGTACTGCTTCCCCCAGGAGTCGTTCTGCAAACGAGGGGACAGCAGCGGTGGAAGGAACCGCTGGGCTGGACCATCCAATCCCCTCTTCCCGGAGCCAGGGAGCCCAGAGACTCCTTCCCCCCAGCCATAGCATCATAGAATGGCTTGAGTGGGAAGGGACCTTAAAGATCGTCTAATTCCAACCCCTCTGCCACGGGCAGGGACACCTCCCACCGGATCAGGCTGCTCAAGGCACCATCCAACCTGGCCTTGAACACCTCCAGGGATGGAGCAGCCACAACTTCCCTGGGTAACGTGGGTCAGGGCCTCACAACCCTCACGGTGAAGGATTCCCTCCTTCTATCCACTCTAAATCTTCCCCTCTCAAATTTAAAGCCCCTCGTCCTGTCACTACATGCCTGTTATAAGTCCCTCCCCAGCTCTCTTGTAGCCCCTTCAGACGCTGGAAGGTCCCTATAAGGTCTCCAGGCTGAACAACCCCAACTCCCTCAGCCCGTCCTCCTACGGGAGGTTCTCCAGCCCTTGCATCATCCTTGTAGCCTCCTCCAGACCCATTCCAACAGCTCCATCTCCTTCTTATATTCAGGATTCCAGAACTGGACACAACCCTCCAGAAGAGTTTCCATATCCTGGTCCGAGAGGGGAAGGTGATGCAGAGATTCCCTCTGCCCCATCTCACTGCTGTGACCAGAGAGACGCTGCTCGTGGATCCAGGCAGCTCCAGCCTTCAATTCTGAGGTGGGTAACCAAACCCTCTCCCGCCCCGGCAGACGCGCGGCCGGCACAGCGCACTCACCACCATGCGGTTGATGGAGACCCAGCAATCCTCGGGGAAATCCTGCAGCATGGGCACCAGGAACTGGAGGCAGCCGTCCCAGTGGCAGAGCAGCAGCATCATGCCGATGAGGTTGAAGATCCTCACCACGGCACTGGCCAGGTCGTACGTCATATGGAAGATCTGAGGAAGAGGCAGGAGATCAAAGAATCATTTAATGACCAGATTGGAAGAGACCCACGGGATCGTAGAGTCCAACCATTCCCATCAATCACTAACCCGTGTCCCTCAGCACCTCGGTCACACACACCTTAAACCCCTCCAGGGAAGGGGACTCAACCCCCTCCCTGGGCAGTTCCAGTGCCCAATCACCTTTTCCATGAAGAATTTTTTCCTGCTGTCCATCCTGACCCTCTCCTGGTGGAGCTTGAGGCCATTCCCTCTCGGCCTGTCCCCTGGCCCTTGGCAGAAGAGCCCAGCTCCCTCCTCTCCACAACCTCCTCTCAGGCACTTGCAGAGAGCAATGAGCTCTCCCCTCAGCCTCCTCTTCTCCACTATAAGCACCCCCAGCTCTCTCAGCTGCTCCTCATAAGGNCCTCTTCAACCAACCCCCCCAGCTCCTTCTACTCCAGGCACTTTCCAGCCAGACTTCTCCTAGGCTGGAGCTGCTCAGGGTTCTTGTGCCCCAAGGGCAGGACCCTCCATTTGGCCTCGTTAACCCTCCTGCCGTTGGTCTCAGCCCATGGATCCAGCCTGGTCAGATCCCTTTGGAGCCTCCCGACCCTCCAGCAGATCCCTGACCTTGGACCTTGGATCTCCAAGAGTTTCTCACCTCCTCCCACTGGTGGATGTAGCGGATGAGGCGCGAGAGGCGCAGCAGGCGCAGGAGGCTGAGGATCTTGGTGAAGCGGACGATGCGCAAGGCCCGGGCTGTCTTGTACACATCAGAATCCACCTGAGTCTCCAGGTCAACGATGAGGAAGATGTAGTCAACCGGGATGGAGGAGACGAAGTCAACCAGGAACCAGCTCTTCAAGTACTTCATCTTGATGGTGTGAGGGTCGAGGATGATCTCGGTGTTGTCCTCCACCACGATGCCTGTCCGGAAGTTCAGCACCAGGTCAGCCAGGAAGAAAGTGTCCGAAAGCACGTTGAAAACAATCCAGGGAGGGGTGTTCTCATCCTTGAAGAAGGTGATGCCCACGGGTAAGATGATCAGGTTCCCCACCATCAGGAGCAGCATGATGAGGTCCCAGTAAAACCTGCAGGGAGGGAGCGCGGGAGGCGGAACAGGGCGGGGAGGAGTGGGAAGAAGCAGGACACAGCTGGTGAGAAGGAGAACCCGGGGTCAAAACCAGGGAGAGAAGCACGTCTTGGAGAGACGGGCACTCAGGACACGTTCATGCACGTGACTAAGACCCTTCTGCGAGCACATGGGTGTGGAGAGAATCACAGAATCAGAGAATCACCAGGTTGGAAGAGACCCACGGGATCATGGAGTCCAACCATTCCCATCAATCACTAACCCATGGCCCTCAGCACCTCGGCCACACACACCTTAAACCCCTCCAGAGAAGGGGACTCAACCCCCTCCCTGGGCAGCCTCTCACACTGACCAATCACCCTTCCCATTAAATATTTTTTCCTGCTGTCCATCCTGACCCTCCCCTGGTGGAGCTTNGCAATTCTGCACCAGTTCTTGAGGTGGAGCAGGGAGAAGAGTCTCGGGGAGCAAACATCACCCTGGGGGTGTAGGAAGCGAGCGCTGGAGCTGGAGGAGCTCGGCTTCCGCTCCTCCTTCTCCTCCTGGCGTGGAAATACCTGCCCCCACCCCAGCCTTGACATCTGCCCTGTGGAAATGCGAAGGAGGACGTGGATTTTGTTCCTTGGAGCTCCCTGCCTTCCACCAGCTCCCTGACACCATCCAGGCTGGCTTAGAGGGATTTAGAATCAGCTTTGCCGGTTATGCAAACCGAGTGCCGAGCTTCTGGGGCGGCTGAGGGACTCGGGAGCCAGGGACGTAGCTTGGATTGTAGCCCGGGTGAGCCAAGCAAGGACAGAAATGTTCCACCAGCCAAGGAAGGTGGGAGGAACACGTCTAAACCCCAAAGGGGCTTCTGGTGAGGGCAGGGAAGGAGCTTTGCAGCCCTGGCCCTGCAGGACCCCCCTAATCCACCGCCTTTTTCTGAGAGTGGAGAAGCTTAGAGGCTTCGGAAGGAAAGCCAAGAGGCACCTGGCAGCAGTTTATAGAATCGCAGAGGTTGGAAAAGACCCCCCCACGCTCATCTAGTCAGCCCAACACCACCAAGATCACCAAACCATAGAATCAGAGAATCAGAGAATCAGAGAATCACCAGGTTGGAAGAGACCCACTGGATCATGGAGTCCAACCATTCCCATCAATCACTAACCCATGTCCCAAAGCAGCCCATAAATACGGTTTTTTGAACCCCTCCAGGGATGGAGACTCCACCGCTGCCTCAGGCACCCTCCATAGGGCTTCACCACTCTCTCAGTAAAGGAATCTTCCCTAATCTCCAGCCTTAACCCCCCCCGGTGCAACTTGAGGCCATGTTCTCTTGTCCTTGATTAGTGCTTGGATCTGCCATGAAATTCCGCATCCTCATTTCCATGCAAACGGGGCTGAGATGTTTTTAATCTTCACACGAACGTGTCTTTATGGGCGCCTGGAAGAGCTTCCACCTTCAGGTGCCCCCGTTAGCCCCAGCCCTGGCTGTGGGTGCAGACCCGAACCTCCAAGGGTGGGTGACCTCTGGATCCAAATCGACCTTTGCTCATGACAAGAAGCCCACGAGTGTTTTGTACCCTGTGTCACGACTCCAGATTAGGTGTAAGATTTTTAGAGTCCTAGAATGGGTTGGGTTGGAAGGGACCTCAAAGAACATCTAGAACCACCTCGACATGGGCAGGGACACCTCCCACTGCATCAGGGGCTCCAAGCCCCATCCAGCCTGGCCTTGAACCCCTCCAGGGATGGAGCAGCCACCACTGCTCTGGGCAACCTGGGCCAGGGCCTCCCCACCCTCACAGCAAAATATTTATCCCCAAGATCTCATCTCAATCTCCCCTCTTTCAGCTCAAACCCATTCCCCCTCATCCTATCGCTGATCCAGAGCCCCTCCCCAGCTTTCCCAGAGCCCCTTTCAGCACTGGAAGCTGCTCTAAGGTCTCCCCGCAGCCTTCTCATCTCTAGTCAGGGCGCGCCCTGTCCTTTACTCTGTGTCAGGCTTAGCACACGGGTCCCTGATCTCAGTGACCTTTCTGGATGCCCTTAATGTGATAAACACCGTAATCCTGCCGGCTGTCCACCTGCCAGCTCGCTTCATGTCACCTTCAGCACAGGACACCCTGGCTTGGAGCAGAGCCGGCGTGGCCAGCAGGGCCAGGGAGGTTCTTCTCCCTCCGGACTCGGCCCTGGGGAGACCGAACCTGGAATCGTGGGGTCAGTTGTGGGCCCCTCCCCACCAGAAGGATGTTGAGGGGCTGGAGCGAGTGCAGAGAAGAGCAAGGAAGCTGGGGAGGGGGCTGGAGAAGAAGAGGAGCGGCTGAGAGAGCTGGGGGGGTTTCTGGTGGAGAAGAGGAGGCTGAGGGGAGAGCTCATTGCTCTCTGCAAGTGCCTGAGAGGAGGTTGTGGAGAGGAGGGAGCTGGGCTCTTGTGCCAAGGGCCAGGGGACAGGCCGAGAGGGAATGGCCTCAAGCTCCTCCAGGGGAGGGTCAGGATGGACAGCAGGAAAAAATATTTCATGGAAAGGGTGATTGGGCACTGGAACTGCCCAGGGAGGGGTTTGAGTCCCCTTCCCTGGAGGGGTTTAAGGTGTGTGTGGTCGAGGTGCTGAGGGCCATGGGTTAGTGATTGATGGGAATGGTTGGACTCCATGATCCGGTGGGTCTCTTCCAACCTGGTGATTCTATAATTCTCTGATTTTAGGGCACCGGCTGCACAAGCTGCTCTCACAGATCTCAGCGTCACCAACTTGGGGTTGTCTTCCCCAAGAAAAAGGCTCCACGGGTTCGTCGCCCTCCGCGTTGTGCACGAGCCGCGCTGAGGAGCCGGCAGCGGCAAGAGGAGGTGGCTACAGGTGCCGTGGCCCTACGGAGGGTGACGGCTCCACCGGGTTGGGGCCACGGGCCGTGTCACCGCTCGCTGCGGAGATGACTTGCCTGGCAGCTTCATCCCCCATAGAGAAAACCCACCCTACATGACTCAACATCCCCGTGACACCCAGTTCCTCCCACATCCTCCGTCCCCGAGCTCTCCCTGCCAGCCCGGTGACACCGGCAGCCAGGCCTCGGCGGGTGCCGTGCCCTCCGGATTCCCGGTACCGGGAGATCACGGGTCCCGTGTCCCCGTGGGGACAAGCGCGAACCCCGAAAAAAATACAAGAAGCAGCTTCGCAAGGAGGCGAAGGGGCAGCTCCTGCCTCACACACCCGAAACAGGTTGTCGGAGGTCACCGGTCGGGACCGGGAGGGGCTGAGGATGAAGAAAGTTGCCCCGGTCCTGCGGGACAGACCGGGGGTCGGGAGGGGCCACTGGAGCCGGGGGGTCTCGGGGCGGGGAGGATGCACCGGGGCAGCTCCTCCCGGTAACGGAGGGGGAACCCAGACCGGGGGATCCCAGACCGGGGCAGCAGCTCTCCCGGTAACAGGGGAAAACCCAGACCGGGGGATCCTAGACTGGGGCAGCTCCCCCCGGTAACGAAGGGAACCCAGACCGGGGGATCCCAGACCGGGGCAGCTCCCCCGGTGGCGGGGGGATCCTAGACGGGGGGATCCCAGACCGGGGCAGCTCCCACGGTAACGAGGGGATCCTAGACCGGGGTAACAGCTCCCCCAGTAACGGGGGGCGTCCCAGACCGGGGCAGCTCCCACGGTAACGAGGGGATCCTAGACCGGGTCAGCAGCTCCCCCGGTAACGGGGGGGATCCCAGACCGGGGCAGCTCCCCCGGTGGCGGTGGGAACCCATCACCCCTGGCCCGGTAACGGGGGGACCCCAGACCAGGGACAGCAGCTCCCCCGGGGTAACGGGGGATCCCCAGACCGGGGACGGCAGCAGCTCCCCCGGTGGCGGGGGATCCCGGTTCTCCCCGGCTCGGTGCCGGTGGGAACCGATCACCCCTATCCCGGTGCCGTCTGAACCCGCTCCCCCCCTATCCCGGTGCCGCCACTTGTTGCCCCGCGGGGCCGGTCCCCGCGTTCAGCACCACGGACAGCGGCGCCGGCGGCGGCTCCGGGCGGGGCGGAGGCGGCGGCACCGGGCGCGGGTCCCCTCACCCGGGAGGGGGGTCGCACCTGAAGTCGCTGTAGGGGTGGATGATCCAGGCACCGGCCGACTTGACCCGCTGCCGTTCGATCTCCACGGCCCGGTGGCTGCCGAACATGCGCAGCGAGAACTTGTTCACGGCCGGTTGCAGCATCGCCCCGAGCTGCCGCTGCACGAACGTCCCCGTCGCCGTCCCCGTCGCCGTCTCGCCCTCCGCCGCGATCTGCTCCGTCGCTACCGGCGAGGCCGGTGCCCCCGCCGCTTCCCCATCCGGCACCGGCGGCTTCTCCCGCGGCTCGGGGCTCCGGCCCGACGCCGCCGCCTCCATGCCGCCGCCTCACGTTTCCTTCAAACGCCCTTGTCCGGGCGCCCTGCCCCGCGCCCCGCCGCACATGCCCGGCCCCGGGCGGCTGCTCTCTCTCGCTCGCCGCCCCGAGCCGCTCGCTAAACCGGCTGCGCTCGCTCACCGGCGCCCGAGGCTCCGTCGGAGCCCGCCTGTTGCTCTTCCCCGAGGCGCGGCGCCCGGGCCCCGCCGCCAGCGGGAGGAGGCGCCGGCAGCACCGGGGCGGCGGCGGCGAGACGAGCAGCGAGGCCCGGGAGGAGGCGGCGGCGGCG
>WAAB01000567.1:0-16189 GCA_013389865.1 Piaya cayana
GAGGTGATTGAGTCACCTTTCCTTAAAAGATGGGTGGAGGACTTGCTGAAAGGCATGGTTTAATTATCAATAGGGGTGGTTGGACTCAGTGATCCAGTAGGTCCTTTCCAACCTTGTGTTTCTGTGATTCTGTGATTCTGTGAAAGATATTTGTTATTGCTCGATAACCATTCATGTAGCTATATCAAAGTAAAGTTAGTTTTAGGGTTTTAGAAGGTGGAATTATGTAGGTTGGTTTGGGGATTTTTATTAAACTGAAATCAGACCACTGAAGTCCTGCCCATCCTGCTTGTTTTATCATTTTTGGTTTTTCCCATTTCTTTCTTTCCTAATCACACTGGTGACATTGAAGCTGGAAGGACAGCAGAAACACATGAAGACAGAGTAAATTGCAAATTAACCTAAACAGATAGGACAAGGAGCATCTGGAAACAATAAAAATTTTGCCCTAGTAAGTGTAAAACATACCAAGAGAAAATAAACAGCGGAGATACTGAATGAGAGGATGGAAACAAGCTGCAGGACCAAGTGGATTTTCTTTGACTTTATTTTCTTAATTTTGTTTTAGTAATACTTTATAATTACACCAAATGTTGCAAGTTCCGGGTAAAAGTGCTTAGTGTTCATAAGAATTTTGTTCTTTATTCTGTAAGAATTAAACAACAATACAGAAATAATTCAAGAGCTCATAGATTTTAGTAGTAATTGACAGATGGAAATTAATTCTTAATGCTGAAATTCTACTTGTATGAAAACAAAAGTGCAGTTAGGCCATTTTTATCAATGTTTTATTTATTCAAATATATAACATTTTTGCATATACTGAATTTATACAGACATTCACAAGACACATGCAAAAGGAAGAATAAGCATTTCCATCTCTACATGAGTGTTCATGCTGCAGGTTCATTAATTTTTCATCTGTTATAAATCCTCGACAAATTTTCTGAGATTTCTGTGGTGCTACAACACATAAATACACTTTGAGCAGGAAATATATCTATTCCAAATTTATTTACTTTGTGTAGGCTGATGAACAGCCTTCTGATGTTAGCAACATTTCTTTCAGTATTGGACTTGTGAAAGAGGTTAACAGCTTCCAGATAATTCAGTGGCATTAGTCCAAGAGATCTTACATCCCAGGTACTTATAAGCAAGTTTAGTAAATCTAAACTAGTGCTTTTTACCAACCTTTCTATTGTGTATGTTATGCCACAAATGCCTTTCTCAGATGTTGTCGCTTACACTCCCTTGGTCATTTAGGCTCTTAATTGTAATCCCTGAGAGTCTGAAAGTAAAGACCCTAAGGAGTCTGATAGTGGTTTCTTTTAATGCCACTTTATACCATTCTAATAGCAACACAGCCATAAAAATAATGTAAATATAAATTACTTTCATTTTAGTGCCTCTTTATATTACCAGAGGGATGTGAAGTGCTCTTCTTACGAATAAGAATGAGACCTTAGGAGCCTGAATTGATGTCATTCACATGCTGATGGATGAAATTACAGGAACAAAGCAAGCAAAACATAAATCTATGAGTTTACTTCAGAAGTTATTTGATGTATACCTTCTTGTCCTTTCCTTTGTTGCCTTGGCAAGTTACTTACAATATCATAGATGTGCTTATGCTTATGCACACATCAGTTCACAAAGGCCTTCACTCGGCTTCACTGCTTAAAATTTTCAGTGATTAAAGACTAGACACCTCCTTCCCTGCCAGAGTCCATTACCTCGAGAGCAGAGCTGGAAAATGAAAAGATGCTTTTTCTTTTGCTGGTGGAGTGGGAGTCCCAGCCTGGGCAGTGGGTGCAGAGATGCTGGCGTGGTGGGGCAGAAGCCTTCTCTCTGCTGCTTCATCACGGAGACAGAAGTTAAATGCAAGTCAAATAAATGTCTTGGGGAGTTATCTTCCTAAATCAAACACAATAACAGACACCAGTAACTATTGCAGTATCAGGCACCACTTACTTGCTAAACCTCTATGAAGTTCTGCACAAATAAAATAAAAATTACCTCTGAATTTGGTATTTGCTGACATTTAACCCATTGATGCCTGAGTTGGCCAGGCTCTGTCCAACCCCAATCACCACACCCAGCCCAGGTGACCTTGGTGAGGGTTATGGGATGGGGCTGGCTGGGGAGGGAGGGCAGGGTGTTTGACCGCCTTGTGTAATCTTAATGGCAGCCACCTTCTGCTGGTCTGTCCTTCCTGGGCCACCTCACAAAGAGAGCTCCAGGGCATCAGTGTTTAACTCTTCTTGACATTTTACCTGCACCTGAGCAATAGGGCAGCTCCTCCTAAAACACATACTGCTTCATCAGACAGTAATGCAGCCTTGTGAAATCTGCTCTCTTCCCCCATACTATCACAAAAGAAGAGGAGTTTCCTGAATAGAGCCTGCATTATCACAGCTGTGATCTATTCCCTGTGGGAAAGTCACTGTCACCCTTTTTTTAATCTACTCTACTACTTTCATTGAGAGAAAACTTCTGTTTTCTGCACTACTGGTAATACTGTGAACATGTATGCTATGCACATATGCATTCTGCTACTACGTGGTCTTTGAGTTCTCCTCTTGTTTAAACATTTCAAGCAGTTTGGATGCAATATCTTTGGTCAGAAGTGTGTGATAACAATATAAAAGAGTGCTTCAATGACTACCATGATATAAATGGAAAAAATCTAAGTATTTTAAATGAGTAATTCAGCATATTTTTCATTCAAAGTGTTCTATTAGAAATACAAGTTGCTATTAAATGTTTATTAAATCCAAGCAGGAGCACCTGGGAAAACAGTGAATATTTACATTTCAACATGTAGTGAAACATTTTATTTCAAATCTCATGAATTTCAAAAATATGATACTTTTACATGTTGGTGAAACATCAACGCGCATTTTGATAATCAAATCCACTTGTGTGGTGTAACTATACATAATTTACTATATATTAATATCAGCCATCATAATAATCCCATAAGAGTTAAAAGCCCAGATAAATCAGTTCTGGCAAAGTAATGAAAACATATCACTACTTTTTCTGTTCAAATAGAAAAAATAATGATAAGTAGTCAGACTAATTCTGGAGAAATATTGCTGCTACTGAAATAGCCTGTTACAATCATTCTTCAAGACTCTTGGTTTTTTTTCCAAGTAACCTAGTGTGGCATCAGCTTGATTTGCCTGGAATGCAGAGAGCAGCTCAGGAGTAGTTAGTATTAGTGTGCTTCTGTGCTTTCAACAGATTTCATAGCTTTTATACAACAATTTCAGTATTGAAGCTTAAACATAGCCTGTTCAACATTGTAGCTGAAGAATTTGAATTTTGACAATTAGATATTCGTTACCTTCCTACTCTAATCTTAAACCATCACAAATCAATGAACAGGTATCGCAGCGCATTTCATTCTGTGTGGGACACAAGTGTTTCTACCTAAATGCTGTTGCTCTTAATTCAATGCCTTCCAAACATTGCTTTTATAGGTCAAAAGTTATGACCTGAAAAGTTTACAGTACTTTTAGTAGACAGTACTGAATGTTAACATATTTTTTTATGGCATTCTCCTGGTGCTTCCAATTCTGTCATTTTATCACACAATGTATGCTGGAGTTCATCAATGGAGTCAGCCTTCCTAGCAGTAGGTATGTATTTACTTAATTGGGACCTAAGATAGATACAAAATTTTTGATTGTGACGCAAAGCAGTGTGCCTCACAGACAAGCTAGGAGTGCAGTGTTCATCTTATTTGTCATTTTAGGGAAAATGCAAGTATAACTACATTTACCAATAGTATCTTACATTGATAGCAATGTACCAGATCCACATTAGAGTAAAAGGAGTATTTGCTTTGCATAGACAAAAATGATAGCAGACAGATCATTCTCATTTTGTTGGACTTGGAATTCAGATGAGATCTCCTTGGAGCCTTTTCTTCAGGCTGAACAAGCCCAACTCTCTCAGCCTGTCCTCATATGGGAAGTGCTCCAGTCCTTGGATCATCTTTGTAGCCCTCCTCTGAACCCATTCCAACAGCTCCATTTTCCAGATTACTTTCAAACAGGAAAAAACTTAAAATCTATACTGAAATCTGATCTTTATTTTAATATAATTGTTTTTAAATTACCTGCTTGTGTTATTTTTATGAGACACAATGAAAAATAAACTGTGGTTATGTTTTTTGTGTAAACTACAATGTAAAACTAAGAAAAGTATGGGTTTTGAATGTATAAGAGCAGTGATTTCATAGTACATGCCATAATGGCTCCTCCACAGAAGAAGACAAGCCAGAAGGCCAGCACGACAGCAAGGCAGGCACAGGACAGGGATCTGATCAGTGATGGTACAAGCTGGTAACACTTGAGCAAGGGGAGCAGAATAGGTTTACTGCCAGTACCCAGAGCCAGCCAACAGCTCAGTGCTCTCCAGGCAAGACCACAGTAATGAGGAGTGTCCAGGTCAGGATAGGAAGTCAAGCCACTGGTGCAGGGGCTAAGGCCAGCTCTGATGGATATGTGGCCAAGCACCGTAAAGGCTGCAGTATAGTTCTGGCAGAGACAAAGTCTGGGGGTCTGAACTTCAGTGTAGCCTCCAAGGGAAGGAGAAATGCTATTCTAAACCAAGATTATACAGCTGCCTACCATCCCAGACCTTCATTATATGCAGCTAAGCCCTAGGGAAGTATTCAGGGTTTTGATGGGCAGTACAGTTAAGGCAACCTTATTTTAGGAGGGAAAAGTGCTATAGGGGTGCAAACTCTGTCATGCCAATTGCCCTCAGGAGCAGCAGCTGGTCTTGTTAATTACTTGTACAGACAGGGTACAGACATAGCTTCCAGTAGTGTTTTGCTGAAAAACATCTACAGTAGAATTCATGCTTTGTCTATACCACAAGCAATGCAACCTATCAATTAAAACAAGATGTTTCTAAGTATTTTCTACAAGCTCACTGTCATCACAGTACAGAGAATCTACTTAATCCATAGAGCAGATTTAATTCAAGCATACAACCAGGAGAAAAATGGCAAAAAAAAAGATGGGGCAATCAATAGAGGAAGTTCTTCCACTTTGTTGATTGGTTTGGGGTTTTCTTAAAGAGATGTCATCTAAACTGGGTGCCTCATAATCCAGATGGACATTACTGCACTGTTGATTTTGAATACACTTAGCAGCTTACCTAAGATGAAAATGGAAATTTCCGGATCCTACACACCGCAGGAGATGGGTGTGTTGATGATGAGAAGATGCTGAAAGGTACAATACTTTAAATACTTCCACAATCTGTGATTTGTGTGGTTCTGTCTCTGTTCTTGATCTTCATTGTCATGTACCATATTGAGCAAGAAGATCAGCAAAGAGCAAATGTGTGTGGCTTTCATCAGCACATATCTGCAATTTGACAGTTAGCATTTCATGACTAATCTTTCCTCTGGGTTAATCTGATCAGAGTGCATGTCAAAGTTTCCTGTAAATCAGCTTGCTGGTAATAAAGTCTAGTCAAGGAAGACTTCATTCCTGCATAGTGCTCTGTTTCTCTTTCAGCTGAAATTGCATTGCATCACCATTGGCATCAAATAATTTTTCTTGTCCTCTAGGTAAAATTAAATAATTTTCTCAAATAATCACATAAAACCCGCTGTTTTCCTCATTCCTGATGTCATGAAAGACAGTTTCAGTTTTAGAGAAAACATGGCATGGTTTTGAGCACACAATTCCTTATCATTTTCCCTGCTTTACATTTTTCTTTACTTATTGCCATATTCAAATCACAGCTATTATACAATGGAGATGAGTTCTGAGCAAATCAAGTGACCCTTGTAGCAGTCAGCTGGAATCACAGCAATGTTTTCAAGTCACTCAAGTAGGTGATGATAATGAAGTTAATATGGGTTTTCCTGATCCACCTTTTTCTTGTGTTTTTTTTTTTTTTTTTTTTTTTTAACACAGTGGTGATGATTGACTGGTCACAGCTCCTATGTGATATTATGTAGCAGATAGCACTACTACTAGCACAATCTGTTCTCTATCTGTTCAGTACATACAGAAGACAGAAGGTCCCATTCCCCATATGGCCACTGAAGTCTACCAGAACAAGAGACTTCTCAGATTTGAAGACATCCAGCTCCTGTTATACAGACTTTCTCTTTTCTTTTCCAGGCCGAACATAGTGCATAAATTATGCTCAAATTTAGGAAGCAACTTTTTAAATAAAAGATCGTATGTATTCAATGATGATTTATATCATACCCTATTTTTTACAGCTTTGTATTGCTTCTAGTAATTAATTGCATTCCTTGTTGCAAAGATAGAAATGGGTAGACCATGTTCTCTGCAATAAATGCATGCTTCTTCAGCAAGTTAATTTTCAATGAGTACAGCAATATTTATTGCATGTGAAGCTTACTCTTTACCAGGGATGTATGGAGATACAGCTCTCTCTGGACTATTCATTACAATACAGCCATTCCAAGTGATAACAGTAACTTTTGGTCACCTTTTTAACACCTTATATTTGGTTAAGAAAATGTCCTTATGTGTGTTGCACATTACCCCTTTACTCCAAGTACAGCACAATATTATCTTTTTTCAAAGAGGTTTGTAGTTCCTTATTTTTTTAACTCTTAATGTGATTTGTTAAATCCTTAAAGTACACAAAGGAGAAATAACACTTTGTAGAATTATTTCATTTCTTAAACAAAGATAATGTGATACATGTAGACAAACTAAGAAAACTCTTTAAAATATAAGATAGACCAGAATTCTAGAAAAAAGTTATCTCACTAATTGGTAGTGATTAATTGCTAAATTTATACCAAATTATTGAGCAAAGAACTAATTGCTTTCCTGCATTAACCATTATATAAATATATGTATCATTTTCCCAGTGTGGGGCTGATCTCATTCTCATGCAGATCAATAGTAATTTTTCAATTTAGCTCAACGGGTGTTAGATAAGCTTTTCTGGGAAAAGTGCCTTCCCCCAAACCGATTAAAACCGGAGCCTTTCTATATGAAAAAAAAGACATCTACATTATTATCCCTGTTAAAGTAATGATGCAATTGTTATTTACATGCTACATGTTGCAGTTCTATGGGCTTACATTCAAAGATGTATCATCCTTCTGAGACGTATTCTGAGCTTTTAGCAAGGCTGTTTTCTTATATTCTCTTTGTCTAAAAATATACCAGACTTCTCCAAATATGGAAAAATTTAGCAGCAGGAGTCACTGTTCTAGAAGGATTGCGAACAGGTTGTAGGGTTTTTTTATTGCATGGTTCCATTTTGTTTCTCACTAAAGAGGAAATCTCAGTATATTTTATTATTAATTTTAAAATAATTTTAGATAAAGACATCTGCTCTGAAGGATTCTTAATTTAAGGTTTGAATTGGAGGCTAGTCACATCTGTTTAAAAAAATCACATCACTTTAATCATCTGCATCTTTCATAAAGCATACTTTTAGACATTAAGAAAGAGTAATATTTTTTTCTTTATGTATCAATCTTCTCTCAAAATAATATCTTGTAAGTAAGATCATACAGGGAGCATTAATCATGGAATCATAGATTCATAGAATGCTTTGTGTTGGAAGGGACCTTAGAGACTCTAGTTTCTATCCTCCTGCCATGAGCATGGATGTCTTTCACTAGACCAGGTTTCTCAAAGCCCTGTCCAACCTGAACTTGAAAACTTTCAGTGGTGGGACATCTGCAGCATCTCTGGGCAACCTCTTCCAGTGTATCACCACCCTCATCATAAAAAAAATGTCTTCCTTATGTCCAATCTAAACCTACACTTTTTCATTTTAAAACAGTTGCTCCTCATGCTGTCACTGCAGGCCCTGTTTAAAAATCTCCCATCATCTTTCCTGCGACCTCCATTTAAAATTTAAATGCTGCAGTGAGTTCTACCCAGAGCCTCTTCTTCTCCAGGCTGAGCAACTCCAACTCTCTCAACCTTTCTTCATAGAAGTGTTCCAGCTTGACATATTAATCCCCTTTGAAGCTGCTGAAGTGGGTTACTGCTTTCCTGAGTTGCAGGGTGAAGCCGAGTGAGATGAAGGTCTGGTGGTCACTCCACATCAGCAACCACATCAAAGCCCATGTGTTCAGTAAGGATGAGTGGGAGATAAGAAGCTAGCCATTATGTCTCTGCCACTCATTCATCTATAAGGAGGACCAAACTGTCCCCTGGTCCCCTGATACCCCAGATGTTATCATTCCAGAATGGACTATAAAAGGATTGGGGGAGCAGGTCATAATTGGAGGTCCCTCTCAGCTGGTCTGAGAACCCCACCAACATCCACATAATCCAATCTCTACACCACTGGCACGTCTGCATAAACTTCACCTGCAGCAACCTCATGGAAACATCTATAAAGACTTTGTTACTGAACTCTGGAGAGATCATATAGTCCCTCACAAACCCTTATAGGCTATTAATATTGGCCTAGACTTAGCTTACACTCTTGGCTTAGAACTGTAACATTATGGGTAATTAACTGTTTAAGAGCAGTTCTGGTTCCTATTCTGCCTCCGTGGGGGTGTGGCACAGCCCACTGACCGTACTTGGATGTTATTGTGTGGAGGGACAGCAATGTAAATTTTAACTCACATTTTAACAAGATTAGGAAAAAAAATACAAGTCTTTGGATTTGAATACAAAAGTAGCAAAATTAAGATTTAAGATCAATGTCAAGAGACCAGTAAAACCTCTGTGATACTAATGCAACACCACTCATAGCTGGATTGAACCAAAATGTAACCCCAGTCTCTGAAGCTTTAGCTTATGAAAGTTATTTGTACCAGGTCGGTGTTATGCTACTGTTTCTTATGATTAAAAACTGTAACTCTTTGGTATTGGAGTTGCTTTGTTTCTGATCAGTTTCAGCATCAAACTGTATTGTGCCATACTAATGCAGTCCTGTGCCACGTTTGCATTGCATTATGCTTTTTCATTTACTGTCTTTCTATTAAATCCTTTGAAAAATGCAAACATCTTCACATTTATACCTTTAAAATTTCTCCTTTAAAATTGGAAGGATTTCTGGGGCAGCCTGTCCAAACTCATCTAGGTCCCAAACATACCCTGAGCTTACTGTACTCTGCATCACAAGCTTGAGCAAAGTTATTCCTAGCATACTGTAGCAGTTTATATCTGAAATGAGGGAGAAGTACAGTTATCTTTGAGTGACTGAAATACCATTTTCAGCTTGATTCAGTAACACTGAAGCTTCAGTTCGATTTTTCTCATCATCAACAGCCTTGACTCACTGAGGTAGGATCAGTTGTTAGTTCAGGATATTGTGAAGCCAAGGATTATAGTTTTGTTTATGGATCAAGTACTCTTGTATTTTGGGTGGCATGAAAAAGGCTTCTGTGAAGTTAATGATTCATTCAGTGATTTCTGAATCACAAAATACCCTAGATAAGCACCTAAGCATTGATGGTTCCAAAGAATGAGAGTATGCATTGTGTAATATACAGCACAATAGAGTGCAGTTTGGGGGTTTATGTAGTGAGATTTCTGTTGATACTGCATCTGCAGCACAGAAATTCAGCTTCATAATCTATGGTTCCTGGAAGAAGCATTTTTTTTATCTGGCATTCCAGTTTTGCATTCAATTAACAGACTGTTCCATGTGAAAGGCAGACAAAGCTAAAGCTTTCTCTCTGGAATCTGCAGGTTTGATGTGATATATTTGATCTGACCTCCATTCCCCATACAGCATTATTCCTCTAAGACAAAACAATCACAAGCATGACAGAGAGACATTTCCCCATTATAATGCACATCTTAAAGCTTGCTGAGTTACTATTTTGGCATTGTGAAAAAAACACCACTGCAACACAGTAGGTATCTCAAAAATAAAAGGGACATTGAAGGAAAAATTGTCTACAAAATCAATAAGACAATAAGATAAACACTCTATTGATGTACTGAATGTTCAATGTGTCTTACCCAATACTTTCAATGTAAAAACAGAAACTGACGTTTGATTTAACTGAGAAATTAGATAATTCTGACTTCAAAGGAGGAAGAGAAGATTGAACAGACAGATTAAATCAGCTAGAAAAGGGTGTTCTTTACCCAATATCAGTAGAAAAGGAACTGAAGACTGAGGTCCCTGTCAGAGATCATTGATAACCAGAACAACCCTGTTTATTAGGAATGTTCTGATTTTGTAAGCACCTTCGTATAACAGTTAATCTCATTTAAAATGTTTGGGTTTTTTTCTCTTTCATGAACTAGGACTGACTTCCCCATAGATGTAATTCTTGTCTAGCTTCAGCACAACCTCCCTATTTATTTCTCTAATTTTCCAGAAAGCATTAAGCACCTAGCAGGTTTCCTTCACAGGGCTGAATTATAGAACCTAGCTTTCTTTAACTTTCTTGAAAAATGAAGTGTCTTGAAGTGCAGGAAGGTAACTCAATGAGCTGTTACATTATCAGAATAATTACTAGAAAGTCAACGTAAGAATCATGTCATCTCTGCGTGGCAGAAATAAGGAAGACTTAAATTCCCTGAGCTGTTTTCGCACAGTAGTAATAGCTCCTTGGCAGGGGAAAAAAAGTATGTGTGATAACTACTTAAAAAAAATTAACATATCTACAAATTATTTTTAATATTATTGGACTTTTACAGCAGGTAACAGAAGGAGCTATGAGGAGAAAAAAATCCAAATAACTTTTTGTTTAATCTGACTTTTAGTTTTATTGATTTTACTTTCATCTAAACACCTTCTTTCTTTTGAGACTAGATCTTAGCTTCTACATAATCTTGGAAACTGACAGAGTGATTCAAAAATTTCTGTATTTTAACACAGAATAATATAATTATACCCTAATTCTTGGGATTGTAGGTTAGTTGGCCATTATTTTCTAGCACCATAGCAAGCATAGAAGATACTTTCCTCCAAGGTTTTACTGACATCTGCTTTGTATGCATCACATCTGTGCATCTTTGTGATGTGTCATCTTTCTCCTTCTTGTCACAGGTGAATAAAGAACCTGGCCATAAACCTAACCTTAATATTAAATGTTTGTGCCAAGTATCTCTGCTCTGTTTTCTGAGCAGTGAAGTTACTAGTGAAAATACAAGTCTCCTGAAAAACAATGCTGTTTCTTCCTGAGCTGCATAGTGTCAGTAATGTTTGCCTGCCTGACACTAAATAGCAGTTAAATTTTCCTCTACTTCTGTTAAAAATGAATTACATCAGTCGGACATAGAGCATTATTGTTATAAATTGCTTCTAAAGTATTTTCAGGGGAAACCTTTAAGCAACAGAAATATATGCCATTTGAGAGTCCTGAGCTCTTGTGCTGAACCTACGTTCCATAGGTGTTAATGATATTTTACAGAAGGAGAAGACAGTTGAGGATATCTGTTCTAATGACATAATAGAAAACATGCACAAGCCATTCCAGGAAAATGAATGAGACTGAGGAGAGAACAATCCAAACCAGGTAGAGAATAATCCAAGAAATACATTGCCTCAAAAGCCTTCAGAAATTAGAATTTGAGATCTTGTATCATCTATGGGATGCAGGAAGCTGCCTGTAGCTTTATCTCGACAAAGAACAGTTGGAGGGGATTTGATATCTCCTCTTATAAAGAAGGGATTACTACTTGGGTGGAGTTCAGCCACTAGAGAGGAAGAATGCAATGCTTAAGTTGCCTGATCAGAAAAAGATTTATCAGTTACATTAAGAATTATTTTCAGTTGCTTTTACAAAAAGGTATCCAACTAAGAAGCTGGCTGTCATATTTAATATGCATATGTTCCAAAATAAAAACAATGCATATAATAATGATTTAGGGTCTTTAATCCATAATTTTGCACTAAACAATTAGAGTATTTCTGTCTTTGATGCAGACCTATTTTATCTACAGTATAAATACAATTTTTTTAAAATTTTTTTTTAATGTTGATCTTCTGGCAAGTCAAAAAAACTCCAGTGCATCATCAGGCCTAATGTGTCCAGTGAAATTAACATACAATACTTACTCACAGCAGGTCTGAATTTGGTATATGAATTTTAATTGGAAAATAAAATGTGAAGACAGATTCTTCCTGATGTAAAGCAAACTGACAACAGTAATTAAGAAAACTGACATTTTACGCCCCATGTACAAGTCACAGAGGATCACAAAGAGAAATCTTCTTAAAAATAAAACTAACAGAAGGTGGTGTAATAGAATATAAGAAAGAGGTAGGAAACAATGAAAGAGCACTGTGCACCCTTCCCAACAGGAAGGAGATGATTCCTGCAGATCTTCAATTATATCTCAACCCATAATTCTTCAGGAAGGAATACACTTTGAAAATTCCACAGAGGATGTTTCTGGCAGAAGAGTTATCTAAGATCAAAGTTTTGTCATCATAACTGAGCCTAAGGACACAGATAAGAATCTACAGGCAGCACATATGATTAGAAACAAACCTGAAGGTACAGTATGACAATATTTTTTTTATGGGTGTTGCTCTAGCCATTCACATACGGCAAAAGGAACCTGGAAGCTCAGTAAATACGTGTAGACAAGAACTGTGTTTTACCATAGTTTTTAATAATCCTCAAAGTCTGACTGTGTTGAAAACATCTGAAACCACAGGGGCCATGTAGTAGAAAAAAGAATTGGGGGAGAGGGGAGGGAAACAAATCAAAACTCTAGATGGATGACTCTTGGATTTAGCAATAACTGGACTTTTACTTTCATGATAATGTAAGACCAGGTTATGTACAAAGAGTATTACACTCATAATTAGGTTCAACATTATACTACCAGAATAGGTAGCATTACTAAGTTAGTGACATGAATCCAAGGTTTGGGCCAACAACCTTGGGCACTACTGTGATTTCCAGACACTAGATATACAGCATGGTTTCTAGGCTTAACATTAAATGTGCAACTTCTTGAGCGGTCATTGATATTTCATTGAATGTGTATCTCCATAGTGTTGGATTTGTGAGCAGGATAATGTATGAAAATAACTACAAAATATCCAAGAAAATAGTTTATCTATTAAGGTCATAAATATTAACTGTCCAGAAAGGACTTTCTAGGTTTCTAATTTGTTCCAAACTAAGCGCTGGTATTTCCAGGATAGCTGAAGATATATGGTCTATTTCACACTGTTTCACAGTCCTGCTGCATGTGAAGAGAACAAGACATGTTGGATGTGCCATAGTTGTACAATGTGTTTTTTCAGTATTCTGTATCAAACTCAGCTGCCAATATTCTCCTAATATAAGGAACAAAATACATACGTCTCCACACTAGATTACGGTATAATGAAATGGTACTAAAAAATATAGATATGAATGTGTCATTCCAATACCATAAGCAGCCTAGTTACATCATTTAATAGATCACTGTAAGTAAAGTTTTCCTTTTCATCACTAAATCTTTCCTCTGGAAGCCTTTAGCAAATTAAAGTATCTTAGAGACATTTTCCTCAAGCAAACATCATCCCTTCACAGAAAAATCCATATAACATAAAGGAAAAAATAAAAAGCTTGTTTGTACGTACATAAATGTTAGTATGCATCTCTTTCTTAACTGTATTTAATATATTCTTGCCAAATTCTGGAATACAGGTGCCTTGTTTATTAGGCTGGAGCTAAAGCCTAATCACTGCAGGTTTTGTGCTTCTAGCTGACAGAATCCACTTTATATAGTATGAGTCTGGATATTTCACTTGAAACACTTTGTGTGTTTGTACCTATTTTTCCCGAAAATATTAATGTTATTTCAAAATAGTTTTGAGTGCGATAGTTGGACTACTGTTTTATTTGCATTAATCTTATAGTCTAAAAGGCCTAATAATATTTAAGGTTTTCCATATTAACAAAAAAATTCAGCCCATTGGGCCTGGGTAATATGTAGCACAGGATAAGGTAACGGTGATCACTGCCTGACACATGAAAATGCCACAAGCTGCCTTCAGCTGGAATAGTAAATGCTTGAACAGCCCAAGGCTTTGTTAAACAAATAACCAGTAAAACCTGTCAGCACAAGTAGGTTAACTTCTTTTTTCAAATGAATGAGAAGAGCAAAATAAAGATCAGTGGGAAGGTAAACAGTATTGTTTTCTTGATAGCTCCAAAAGAGTCTATAAAATACACTGAAAGACAGGAATGCTATAGAAGAAGAAACAAATGATTAATGTATGCTCTTCAGAAACATTCAATAGCAAAATGAAATTTTGGAAAAGAATGAAAGGGGGAGTACAATGTGGATTTTGAGCAAGTATCAGTCACGTGCTATGAGAAAATCTAATAACAACTCTGCAAACTACAGTTTATTTTTAACTTCAGTTCTGTGAAGGGGGAAGAAGATTCTGCTGTGCAATAAAACTCTCAGCTAGGAAAAAGTTTAATAGTTTTCAATAATAGTTTTCATGGAATACAAGTGAGAAACTGCCACCTCATTTGCAGAATACGTTAAAAAATATCACAATGTCCTTCAGACAGAAATATAGAACTTAAAAACAAAGACTGAAATCTTTAAGCATATTAGGAAAAGAGCAGAAAATTGAGTAGTAGATAGACAGACAGAGAGACAGATATACAGCTTTCAGTTTGTTCCTTCATGTATATCCTTTGATGTTAAGTACATGCTTTCTGAAGAAATAGTATCTCAGTCTCAAGACTTTCTAACCAATATGGAAGTCATAAGCAACTTGCTTTCATTTTAAGAGAGAGTAAACAAATGAGCAGTCACAGAGGACAATTATGAATTTTGATTCATTGAGGATAAAAGTTGTTTTAAGATAAGTAATTTTGCATGAGCATGTACACTGAGTTACTCTGTGCATCTTAATGTTCTGAAACTGTGGAATATGAGAAGGCATACATAGCGTTACTTCTTTCATACTGAATAATCTACCTGGGTGATAACAAGACAATTACTACAGATTTTGGTTCTATATGTGGAAATCATAAAGGTCTATTTTAATACAACCATTTAATATTCAATAGGCAGCATATAATGTGTATAATAGTGCTAAGAATAGAGAAACAAAAAAATAAAATAGAAATTAAATATAAAATGAATTTAAAAAAAAAACAACTGACATTATTCAACTGACAGCCTGGAATGATATTTCCAGATTATGTTTCTTCATGTATTATTAAAAGAAGTGTTTAAAGCATCTCAAAGAAAAATATAATGACATACTTCCTTCAACACCACACAAGCTCTTACACTTACTTTCTATGGCTATCTACTATTCACTGTTTATGCCTCTCAGGGGTGCTGCCTCAAGGTCAAAGTAGTGCAAATTCATACTCACTTCACTGCCAGTTTTGCTCTTCCAAGCAGTTTCAGCGTAAGCTCCAATTCTATTTACAATTTGTCTCTTGTGGAAAGAACGTTGGTTGTCATTTTTATTTTATTTTTTTCAGAACTGTGATGTGGAATTGATATGTGCTGTCATGCTTCTGAGAGATTTCAGGAAAGAAAGCAACTGATTTCCAAACCAGTCTACGGTATTTACTACATACCAACATTCCTTATTGTGGGTAGGAGGTGTTTGATTCTTCTTTTTTTAAAAGAAATTTTCTCAGAATATTGTTAATTGATTAGATTTTTTAAACTTAAGAGATGTGAACAGTTATAAACATAGGTTGATCAGACTTTCTCTTCTGTTTATAAGACCTCTTCTTTCTGCCAACAAGGATTCTTTTAGTCATTTTGCTCTTAAATGACCTCTTCCAGTCTCATCTCAGGAGACAGCACAAATGGGATTTCTTAGTAAATGTTAAATGTATAGAAATTATGTGAATGTTGCCTAACTATTCATTTAGTCAGATAAGAAAATCTTAAGTCTGTAGGATAATAAGAGCTGTGTTTTGTCTTCTCTGTCAGACAATGCATGTGCTCCAGAAAACTCCGTATCAGGAATGGATACCCATGAATATTGAGGTTAATGTTACTTTTCTACCAATTCCTTTTCATAGTGCAGCCTTATGCTCTTTAACTTCTTCCAGACAGAATTTACTCCAAATCACAGCAATACAAAGATAATAAAGGATTTTTTAAAAAGGACTTTAGGGTCTTGGTAGGCAGCAAGCTTAACTTGAGCTAGCAGCATGCCCTGGCAGCAGAAAAGTCTTATAGTACCCAAAGCCGCATTAACAGGATCATAGCCAGTAGTGCTGTGCAGAGAAAAAAAAAAAAAAAAA
>WAAB01000567.1:16200-51634 GCA_013389865.1 Piaya cayana
AGACACAAATGTCTATTATAATGGAAAGAGGAAATTCATCAATAGCATGAAACAGTGAGTTTTACCAGGAATGTGTTTTCTCAAATAGCTTACTGAAAGTAAATCTCTCTTGTCACATAAAGGACACATCCCATGTTTTGTGTCCTACCTTGTACTCTGTTTTGCTCCTTTTCTGTGATAGAACTTCTATAGTACTTGATGATATTTTAGTTCAATGGTTAAATTACAAGTCACATTAACATGGCAATTCTCATATGTGTCCTTTACCAACTGACAAATAACAAAAGCAATTATGATAAAAATGCAGCAATTTCTGCTGCTAGTATATAATAGCAACAAGAAAAATATCAGTATATTATATCTTAATGACCTTTTATTAAAGTATATCAGCTTGGATGTTGCTAAAACAGAAATTTTGAATAGGTAGAAGGTAGAAAAATAAGGATATTATAACTATTTTTCAAAAATTCTATAATTTAATTATTTATTATCAATACAGTATTACCTAAAAATAACATTATTGATAACAGACAGAAAAGCTTTACCATAAGATAAAAAGATTGAAATAGCAATACCATCTTCCTTTGATTTTTCAGCACTGGGTTTTTCATATAGGAAGCATGACAGAGTCAGAGGGGCCCAAAAGTCTATAAATAGGCCAATAGCTCAGTAATCATAGTCTAATCTCTTAATGTCTCATTAAGATGCTAACAATGAAGAGTTCCTACCTGAAAGCTATTTTAGATCTTACATTAAATTAAACCTAAGAACTCCTAGGAATAACTGAGACAACCCTTCAGTCCCAAGTGGTAGACACTTCTCGTCATCTGGCTAATCATAATGATAACAAAGCAAAGGGCCTACTTCTTCAATCAAGAAGAAAACTCTCAGTATTTACAGACACGTGGTTTGGGGTTTTTTTGAAAAAGGAAATAGTGTCAGCTGTGACTACCATTAAAATTAAGGGGGGAAATATGGCAGAAAATAATCTGGCCATTGTGAAACTGCCTGACAGCAAAGATATTTGAAAGATTGTTATGAATCAAGGCATATGTTGAACAAAATATTTGAGATAAGCACAGGAAAAGAACTGTAATTCCCATTTTAGAAATGCCGGTATAAATTATTTTTCTTTTCCGTGTAACCAGTTTACAAAGCTCGTTTTCCCAACCCACTATGCTCTAGTCTTGTTTCAGAGTTAAGTTACAATCTAGTCACAGTAACAAACGCACCGTACAATTTTGTAAAAATCCATTTTAGCAAATGATGTTAAGCAAATTCTTAGTTTGAAAAACTACTAAAAATTGTTATTCTTTCAAAAAAGTGGTATATGGGGAAAAGATTTTAAAGATCACATGCAAGAACTTGTGTGCAATCCTGACTTGAAGACTGACCCGTGCCTCCCAAAAATGGTAAGTACATATGGAATGTTTTCATATACAGATACCAGATCTGTATGCACAGTTGCAAATGTGTGTATGTCAGGGCACCCATGTTATCCTTCTGGTTTTGAAAAATCAGCATTCTAAGCTGAGCACTTGATGGAAGCTTTCCTATTTCTATTATGGAGTACTTCATTTCAGAAGTAGTTTGTATACACCACTGTCTATTGAACATGTGTAGTGGTGCCATAACAGCCTCTTTGCTCAGTTACATTTATTTCTTAGCAATAGAGAGCATTTCATGGATGCAATGTTTATTTCGCCCACTTGAATAAATGGCACCATAAACTAATCCCTTATTCTGAAAGAGTACGGAATGGAATATTGCTTCTGGGATGGGTTGTCAGAAACTCATGGCCCAGAGGACTCAGAGGAGGCTCTGAAAAGACTAATCACAAGCTATCATTTTTTAGCAATATAAGATTGCTTCCAATTCACACCACTGCATATGCCAATGTTTCTTGACCTCTTTCTCACTTGTCAGCTTGATTGTTCTGATCAATATGTTTCAGGGGGTAAAGAGAGTTGGCTTGTCCACACTCTTATAGGTGGGAGAAAGAAAGGCTACATGACGTGTACTTATCCCTGCATAATAGAACCTGGTGTTGAGGTAGTCCACAAAGAGTAAGATAAAGTTTCTTATTCTCACATATCCCTTTGCACAGATGACTGAGGGAAATCAGGAGCTAAATCAACCTTATTTTCTTTCCTAGAAAGGAAAATTTGTTAGAAATCTTGGATTGAAATATGATTTTTTTATCTGTTACATTCTTTTCTATAGTTTTCTCTTTTTGCCTTACCCTTGCATTTCTTTTATTTTTCAGACTCCTAATATTGAAAACTATGCCATAACACAAAGTAAGCTATAAAAGTTTGTACACGCATGATCAGCTACTATCCTGCTAAGCTAAAAAGAGATTATGTACTAAATAAAAATAGGAAGTTATGTTATAGCAGTTACAGGCAAGTAAAGACATGGGGCATTAAGGAAACATGATGGACAAGGATTGAACCTCACAGCTGAATGAACAGGACAAATGATAACAAGCTTTAGTGAAAACAAGACTAAACAACACATTTTGCTAAGGAAAAAATACTCTGGCTGTTGTATGTCAACTATGCACAAAGACACAGAACAGATTATCCAGGAGTATAACAAAGATAAAATTAGCATTAGTATCTCCAGAGCTTACAAACAATGTTATAGACATATCACAAATAAGATATTTCTACCTGCATACAAACAAGCAGTGTTAAAACATCATTTTCTTAATTTAGATGTTAAGATTTATCTGTAAAAGCTGTGTGGATTAAATACAGAATCTGTATTCATGAAAGTGGAAGGACTATGCATATTACATTTAAAATGAGAAAGAATTTGGTTAATGAAGTGGTGAGAACAAACATCAAAGGTTATGCTTGTAAGAAAGAAATGTACATAAATCAGAACACAGTATAACACATCTGAATCATATGGAATAGTCTTTGGTGGTCAATCTGTCCTTCTTCTTGGGAAGATATTTTTTTAATAATAGATCTTGTTGATTTTTGCTCTAACAGCATTTCAAATAAACTAATTCAAAATTAAATGACAACTTCAACCAGGACAGTCTTCAAAGGTCGGTTTTGTGGTCCATGTCAAATCTCTCAAAAAAATTTATACAAAGGCAAAACCTTTGACAAACTTGCATCTTCCACTGATGAAGCCAAGACAGTACAGCAGTTCATCTTTAAAGGCACTCAGTACTTCATCTTCACTAGTGAAGTGCAATTTAAAACTTGATGGTTATACATAGATAAACCATAATTCCTGAGTTATATGGTTACAGCAGAGCACAGCTAATAATTATTAGCAGAACAGTGTACAAAGTACTTAAAAGAAGTCATGTCTTGAGTTCCATATTCTAATTATGCTTTCCATAGCTTTTAGTCCATTGCCTTTTAACAGAACAGTCAGCTCAGGTTTTGTAGAGAGAAGTAGCTTCCTTCAGAAAACATAGCATCTATATTTCAGGAAAAAATTATTAATATATAGAGAGAAATGTAGCTGTCCATTTGTATTGTTATTATCATAGCTCTTCAAGGAAAATAAACCAAGATTATCTACAGAAGCCTGATTTTGGTTCTGATTTAAAAAAAAAAAAACAGGAATCAGATAAAATTTCCAATTTTTCTGTCTTTTAAATTAAAATCTGATTTCATAGGTATGAGGCGGCATTTAAAGTTCTGCTTTTAACCTAACTCATTAATGCTAATAGGTAAATAATATTTCAAAATAAAAGAATGATTTACTCAAGAAATGCTTTTTGCTTAGTCATTCTTATTTGCCAGAATATTTCAGTGTGTTATGATTAACTATTCTGATTTTTCAGCTGACGTGAGATCATGTTTGTAAATGCTTTCCATTTTAACCTTGTAAATCCAAATCAAAGATATAGGAATAAATAACACGTGAAAGTATAATAACATCTCAAGACACTAAATGGCAACAGGATAAGGGTTCTTGGAACATTAAATATTTTTCTCCAGTCTAGCAGGACGTTTTTTAAAGGAGATTCTAAAAACATACACTCTGAGAATTCTTCGATTCAATTTCCAGTATTTTTCCAATAAATGCCTTAACAAAGAGGAGCATTTCCTAAGTCATAAAAGAATTGAAGACTATACACTGAACTATCTGTTTGAACATGCGGAAGTCTTACATTACTTTTCCAGAAAAACTGCTTTTTAAGAGGTTTTAATTTACCATATAATGTACCTAGGCTGGAAAGATAAATCTCTGTGCAATATGTCATCCTTATTTGAAAATAGACTAGAAGTTTCTAGCAATATACCCTCTTTCCATCAAACCAAAGAGCCCTAGTTATCATTACTTATAGGAACTTGCCAGTTATATGTCTAAAATAGAAACTTGAAAACTATAACAGGAAGGCCACAGCTGTGTGTGGCTACAACAGCCATAAAAAAAATAAAATAGAGAGAAAGAGTAGCAGATTGAAGTTAAGTGCAGACAGTGAGTCACAGTGAGTCTTAATAGTTCCAGGTTGAAAAATAAGTAGTAATATTAACATGGATATTGTTAAGATTGCAGATAATAGCATTGTTCTTCACATCAAAGTGGAGATTAGAACAACTCAAAGAAAGGAAGGACACAGTCACAAAATAAGGTTTACAGTTACCACTGGTTACCTCTCATAGGTCAAAGAAATCATTAGATGTGAAAATACTACGGTGAAACATGAGAGTTCAGGTATAATGGAAAAGGAAATGTAATCTCTCAAGAGCCTTGCAACAAAAGTTCTGAAAATTCTTAATGCTGCTTAGATGCTTAACTGCTAGCTTTCATTCCCAGTGCTGCAAAATTATACCTAGAAACATCCTTTATATCTTTAAGGTAAACAATGCTATTAATACCCTCACTGTACTTTCTTTTAGATACATAAAAAACCACCCAAAGGAAATGCCTTTTTAATGTAGAAAACAAAGTCATTAGTTTTTGAAGAACTGAATTTTCAGAATGGGTTTAACATAGCAACTTAACTTGACATCCCAAAAACAGAAGTGGCATGATGGTGAACATCCAAAAGATGACCTAGTGCAAGGTAAACACTCTCTTTCATTCAGACTAGTCCCAGCAAAACAGTATCTGTTTCAATGTCATATATCATCAGGGCATGACAGCACAGGCAGAACATTTTTCACAGAAGTTATTCATTAAAACAGATCAATATGTCTGGTTTTTAAAAACCATGAGTTTGAATCTGAATACAAAATTCATATCAACAGGCAAGTAATCTTGCCCAACTGTCATGACCTAAAGGGTAACCCAGTCCATGGGCATATAGAGATCACCATTATGAGTTTATAAGATTCTGTAATGCACAAGGGCATAGAAGCTTTATCCTCTAAATTTCTCTACTTTATTACAGATTACTACTTATACCAAACAAATCACCCATACCATAGTAAATATTATATATATATGAAGTCCAACACAGAAGAAACACCAAGACTGTGCCTGTAACACTTTTTACTTAACAATTAGGAAAACAAACTACAATCACCTTTGAAACAGTTCCCTCCTGAGTTGACACAAAGTTGCATATAATGCTGCCAAGGTTCAAAGCAATTTCAGAGTATATTTCCTGAAAGGCTGCTGAAGATCTCTGTCAGTTTTGCTTTTACATCTTCTGCTGACAAAAAAATGGGTTCCTTTCAGCACTAACTTCATCTTTGGGAACTCTTTACTCTAGGCCTCAGTCAATAAGTGAAGAGCTTCCATCAAGGATTTCTTCAGTTTCACAAGAACCTTGAAGTTAACGTGCTCTTCACACTTGAACACTGACATTTTCAAACAGAAGGTAAGAAAACTTCTATATTTGAACATGCATCAACTCATACTGAGTGAGGTGACTGAGCTGAGCCTTATCTCACTGTGACATTTTAGAATATGTTCTATAACCATCTCTTTGTCTCTCCCATCCCACTCTCTGTTCCTGAGCTATAGGGTTAGTCAAAGTTCTTTTTTGTGTCATACATTGTATATATCAAATTACTATCAACAATAATTTAATAATAGAATCACAGAATGGCCAGATAGGAAGGGACCTCTGGAGATCATCTAAATCCTTTCTTTCCCTCCCAACCCCTGCCTCCCAACTGCCCCCAGCTAAAACAGGTTCACCTACAGCAGGTTAAACAGGAACTCATTCAGGTGGGTTTTTAATATCTCCAGGGGAGGAGACTCTGCAACCTCTCTGGACAGCCTGTTCCAGTGTTCTGTCACCCTCACAATAAAGAAGGTTTTTCTCATGTTCAGGTGGAAATTCCTGTGCTCCAGTTTGGGTCCATTGTCCCTTGTCCAGTAAGGTAACAGACAGAGCCTTCCTTCAGACCTGATCCACGTCACAGAGTCTAAGGTCAGCCAAACATCTCTGGGGAGAGTTCAAGCTCTCATAAAAAGCCCCTGGGGAGAATTCAGCCTTTTTAGGAAAAAGGAAAAGTACCTGCAGCATTGGAGATTCTCATGAAGAGTTTCCATTTGTGATAAAAATTAAGCTCTTTTTTAAATATAGCAGGGCATAGATTATACTACTTCAAGCAGCCAATAAATGCTGTTAATTTTGATTTTTCACTTGTAACACTGAACAGGTAATGATGTTTTCTGTTCTTTCAGAGCAGTTTTTTCTGACTATTTTCCACCTTCTCAGAAGATAAGTTGTTTCTTCACTTGACTGTTTTTACACCCATTGGTGGTATTTCAATGTGTTGCTCTCTTCTAGGTCCTCTAGTTGCACTTGAAAGATGCCAGCTGCACTTTTCAAGGATGTCTCTGTTGCACAGGGCTAGTTCATAGGTTCCAGCTTCTAGGCTGGCAGGCCTTCCTCCAGCAGTATTTTTCAGCAGACAGTTCCTTTTTCCCCAGTAATTTTCCCGTTCTAACCAGGCCACTTTTATTGCTGCTCACTTCAACAACGTATTCTTAAGGGCCTAAGGGTTATCTTTGAAGCATTTTCCACTTTCATCACTACTTATGCAGTCTTAGCAAGGTCTGATCACATAAGACAATCCAGGAAAGAATGAGAAAGGGGACAGGAGGGAAACAAAAAAAAAAAATTTAAATTCAAGGTGCACAGATTAAGTAACAGAGAGCCATGTATACACCAATTAAGCCTTTATTAGAGCTACAAGCTTTTCTTTTCCCTTCAGTAAAGACCTCAGATCTCAGCACTTGATTTGATACTGAATTTTCATAAATTTGGAAATTCTACTGAAGCAGGGAATGACCTATCAGATAAAATCTGTGTCTGCAGGTTGGAAGAATGAAACCTTTTTTTCCTTCTATAGTCATCTAAGAACAAATAGATGCACATTTGATGATTTACTGACAGAATAAAATACTAAGAAAATAGAGGGACAATTGGTCTAACCATGCAGTCATTTACCCAAGGAAGTTATTTTCATTTAATCAAAAAGCATTGCTTATCTGAGCAAGTATTTTCCATCTACATAACAACTAACAAACATTGAAGTCACCCCAGTAAAGCACTACTTAAGTGTAAGAAGATAGCAGAAAAATAATCTTTGAATAAGATATGCAAATTTTTTACAAAGTTTTATATCTGACAGTATATTAAAAGCATAACACAGGAAACCTGAGGAATAAACATTTGAACTCTTCTCCAGGGGACAGAGCATTTTCTCCCTGCTATATTTATTGTAAAATCTGGGCTTTGAAATGCAGTTTGCTTGTTTTGCCAATTTAAATACATTACTAAGGTTGAAACAAATTTCTCTTCATTGTACACTCTCTCTAAGATAGCATTCTAATTTTATCTAGGTTTTCTTGCTTTGAAGAACCTATATAGGATAGATAATTGGAATAGAGGTTTATATAGTTTTATAAGTTTATCTAGACATTTAAATGTTCATGAGCTGCAGAGACTCTTAAACTACATGAAAGCCATTTGTGTGCAGAGAGTTCACTGTTTAGGTAAGGAGGAATGTAATTGTGGATTTTGGCAAGGATGGTGTTTCTTATTAATAAACTTCCCACAATATTTACCTAATTAAGAGCTACCTTTAAACAAAATATAATGACGTTAAAAATGCAGAACCTTAGGAGTTTCAGGTAGTCACATTATGATACACTAGCATCAAGGGGGAGAAAGTGTATTCTTATTGCTATTTTATTTTCAAGAGGCTCATGAAACCTGAAGGCTGCTTCTGGCAATTCACCTGGATGCCCTTTCTCCCTTTTATCAGTTCCACTGTGTTTTGCAAAATGTACAATGGCGTATGGTGGCAGAAGATCACCCACAGACTCTAAATCCAAGTCCAGCAGTGCACAGAACACATGCATGCAAGGCATAAATCTCAGGAGGGATAGAAAGTAACTTCTTCAGAATTACAAGTAGAAGGACCAGATTGTGACATTGGCCTTCACTGGTGGTGGTAAGGAATGATATTTGCTTGTGGGAAAATATTGAGCCATCCTGATTCCAGGACTTTCCAGTGCTCTTTAGATGGTGTGCTTACACTATTACACCCTGATATTTTAGCAAGCTCTTCCCTATATATCACACCAACTATAACATCAAAGGGGAAAAAAATAAAGAACAGCCTGAAGTGGTGGCCTGCACACATGCGACAACAGATCCCTTTTCACCTTCTTCATTCCTCTGGGTATTCATCAGGGCCAGGAACAATCTGTTGTTTCGTGGTTTCAGCTACACAATTTTAGGAAGAAAAAATACCTGCTTAGAAATAAACCATAGCAAACTAAGCATGAACTTTTTACATCTGTTCAATACATAATAACGAAGTGCATACTCATGGAATCCCCTTATTTTGCCAAGTCATTAGCTACAGTGCCAAAGTTGATTTCAGTAAAAGGTAATGACGTTGGACTGAAAATGGTCTTTTCTCTCTAGTTCTGTTACATCATTTTATTACTGCAAAAGTTCTAAGCTTTGGATTTATGATACCAGAAAGTATACACATACAAGTGGGACTGAGGCATGTATGTTGTTCCTCAACAAAACTTGGCCCTTGTTTCCATTGCAAAATATAAGCACTGAGAAGGAAGTAAGACAAATATATAACAACATGGAACTTCATATTAAGAAATTCAGGAGGCTTAAAAACAAGCTAGTAAAATGTAGGCACCCTAGATAACAATGCTTTGCTCATTAAAGGAATAGGCTGAACTAATGGTTCTTCTCACCCATCAAGTCAGAGTAATTTGTTCTTTTGTGGTAAAGGAGTAATCCATTTTCACTCAGAATTAAAAGACATAAAAACCTAATAAATAACAAACAAATAAGAAATCATATGCAAAGTAAAGTGCAGAACAAGGAAGCCATGCAGTTGTAGTTGCACTACACTTTATCCAGAAAACTAGTAGGCAGGATCCTATGGAACACAGCTCTGAAAGGCAGAGTAGTTCATAAAAACTGGCAGGTTTTTAAAGATGACATCTGCCAAGTACAAAAGTTTTCCATCACAATACTTAAGAAAATAAACAGAGATATCAGAAGATTCACCTTGGAAAAGCATGGAAGTCAAGGTAGAACTCCAATTAAAAAAAACCACCTTAGATGAAGTGGAAACAGAGGAAGACTACAAACAGTGGTGGCAGGAAATCCAAAGCTCAGTCAGAGTCAACAAAGGCCATTAAGGTCAACTTTATAGTCTTCTGCTGCAGTCATAGTAAAATGGTGAATAAGGAAAATGCAGGAATATTTGTGGGCCTTCATTGCACTAATAAGCCTTAATGGCCTTGATGAACTTCACCTGGGTTCTCCATATACCACACTCTTTTGCTCAACTTCAGATCAGGCCTAGATCTTTAGTTCATGTGTGAGGGTCTGTGTTAGTTTAGTTCATGTCTCTGGGTCTGTGCTCTGCATGAACCTCTAAGTTGTAGAGAGTTTGTCTCCTGGACAAAACCCTCTGAATTCTGTCCCTTGATCCATCTTCTGCTGCTAGATAGATTCTGGGACCTTGTTTACTACCTTGCTTTGTCTGGAGGTAGACTCAGGCTGGCCACATGCAGTATGCTGGTTACCAAGGAGTGGTTACTAAGGAGATGGAGCCAGGCTCTTCAGTGGTGCATGGTGGAAGCACAAAAAATAACAGGCAAGAAGTAAAATAAGAGAGGTTCAGATTAGATGCAATGAAAAACTTTTACCCCATGAGGCAAATCAGGCAGCGGATCAGGTGTCGCAGAGAGGCTTTGCAGTCTCCATCCTTGGAGGTATGAGATGTGTCTAGATAATTCCCTGTGCAACCTGGTCAGACCTTGTAGCTAACTCCGCTCTTAGAAGGAATTTGAGACCTCCTGAGGCCCCTTCCAAGCTAGTTTACTCTATAATCCCACAGTTTTAACCCTAAGAAAATTGGGATCCTCACCTGGAGCACTTCCGTCCATGCTGTTACAAGGCAAAACTCATAGTGGAATTTCAAGTTTTAAATGTTATGGTACTCTTAAAAATCCCTTTAACAGTGTGCATCAATATAATCAAAAAGGCTGCATTCCACAATAAGGAAAATAATCAACAAGTGTATGTAAAAGCTGAAGGGAGTGCCAAAAGTTCCCAATACAACTGAATACAAGACTAAAAAAAACCAGAAATAGAAAGGAGGTTGGATTTAAGGTTTGAATTAGTTTGCTCATTATTAAAAATATTCCTATAAATAAAAATACTAGGTGTTATGAGTGGTCTGTAAATCAGTAATAATTGAATGAATCATAATTTTCATTGTATAAATAACCAATCTAATCACGGGAATGATAAAAAAATAAATGTGAAAAAAACCCACAAAACTCTCCGTATCTACTGGAACACTGGCTGGTCCTGTTACTAGAACACAAGAAATGTGGACTTCATAACATGCTAGACCATAGTTCTTTTCTCTAACTCTAGCATATTCCTCAAAGAAGCAAAACTATTCTCTTCTAACAGTAATTCTCGATTCTTTTTTTTTCCCCCTAAGTTTGATCTCATGGCTATGGTCTTCACCACCCCCACACTGCACACTTAAGCTCCTCTATTCTTTCCAAGCTTCTGCCATGATAACATGTCCTCCCAGTTGCTTGTCCTGCCCCCGTGTCCCACACAGTTATGCTAGCATGCTTCACAGATGAGGTGTGTTACCTCATTTAGGAACCAGTCTCACACTTATCACTGTCTTCCAAAGAACTTGCACTAAATAACTGCACTTTCAAACTCACTAAAATTAATTATGTGTTCTTTCCAATCTGAAAAATGCTGAATCATGGAAACATCTCAAAGCAAATCCCTGGTTCTTTATATAATCTGCTAGAATTGTGAAGCTTTTTCAAATGCCTTCCTAAATATTTGGGATTTTTTTGCTTTTGTTTTATTGACTTTTCAGGTATCTGGCTTAACATTGACAACTGAGACAAATTTTCATTAGCACTGGATCTGAGAGGACACCAAAACTGGTAAACTCCTGGTAATATATTCTTCAATGGATATTGTCACTTATGTGAATTTGATATAGCATCTCACTAACAAAGAACTAAACAGGAATAAGATAAAAACTGTCTACATGTCAGGAATTACACTATTAGTAACAAAATATCATATTCTTATGCTTACATCTTAGGAAAAGTACTTGTCTTCCCCTCCCCAACATTTAGATTAAAAATATATTATACTGATATAGTTTCATATTGAAATATATCATCCCTCTGAGGAAATTCACCCTAAAGAAATTTAGCAGTCAGACTTAGAAGCCACATGAGAAGCCAGTCACAGTAGAACTGTTATATTATTTAGAGCTATTGTCTTTAGATAACAATAACTAACATGGATTCATTTCTAGAGGCTGATTTTTAACAAAAAGAATCTTAGATACAACAGTTTGAACTATTAAAGGAATGGTTTCATACTAAAGAAATAATAGGAAAAGCAGGATGGAATAATAAATATGTAGTTTACATTGTGGAGGGTGGAGCTAAGAAGTTAAAGAGAGAAGAAATACTGTGACTCATAGACCTGTTCCTCTGAAAGAATTCATTTTGACTCACTCAGTTCCCTTTCTTTCACAGAGATGATAATGGTCCCACACTATGCAAGCATATGAGACTAATAATAGCATCCATCGTCATAAACATGCTATTAAGGCAGATGATGACAAAAGCAGTAGGAAGAGAACAACACTGTATGTAAATTGCACAAGCCTAGCAGACAAAAAAAAATTATACAGGCAATCATTGCAAATGCTGTGCACTGACTTCTCCTAGAGTCTTGGTAAGGAAATGATCAAATACAGGATCTAGGAAACTATTCTTATGTCAGCAGAAAGGGCAAAACAAAGTTACAGGATAAGAAACAAGGTGCTGCAGAAGTTCCATCAATGGGGGAACAAGTTTAAAGGAGTAACAAGAAGCAAAATAGCTACAGGAAGAAATTAAATTGCTCTATCTACAGTATGATAGCTAGATAGTCTGACAAAGTGTTGGAATAACAATTTTTTTCCCTAAAGCAGAAATGTCTGTGTATCCTCACTAGAACAAGCTGTGTGCCAAAAGCTTCAACAGTTCCAAGAAGGTGTACAACAGTATCCATCATTTCAAATACAAGAAGTGATTTTGAATCACTGAGGCCCAATATTATAATACAAAGGTCAAAAGATTCAAAACAAAAACATAGATGGCTGCAGGTAAAAGAAGTCTGAAAAGAAGACAATTGGAGTGAACAGAGAAAGAAATAACATGATATTGACTGATATTAATTTTAAGTATGAATATGAACCAGTGAAGAAACAAGTTAAAATTAACAAATTCTCATCAAAAGTAGTGTCTAAGGCAGAAGATAGAAGGAAGGTATATTTGTGGTGATAGAAGTTAACAGCCTAAATGTTAACACTGTATTGTGTCAAAAGCCAAGGACCTACTTCTCAGCATGCCTTTCCTAGAAGTTGAAAAGGGGAAGAGGAGAGTGCCTTAGAAAACTGGATAGCTAGGGTTGAGCTGTGGGTAGCCAACCCAGACATAAGATGTTAAGCAGGACAGGAAGGAAGAAAAAGAAAGGAAATAAAAGGAAAACACTTTCACTTTGAAATACCAATGCTGTAGCTCAAAAAGAAACAGACACAGAATGAATTAAAAAATAGGTAAACTATTTCAAATTATGAAAATGTTTTGGAGAAAAGAAATGTTCAGGTTGCATGAGTTAACAGTAAAACCATGGAATTAATCTACTCTAGATATTAATAAAAGACTAAATATACATGTATGCAAATAATTAATATTTAAAGGCATGTTATGACCTGCTTAATTATCATTTATTAATCAATGATAATTAACAAGTGATTAATCAATGGGTCTCTATAGAATTGAAAGAAAAGTGCCTACCTGAAAATAAGAAGGTACATAATCAAATATTCCAGAATCAACTGAATATAGGGAGATGCTGTTTGGCAAGAAATATCATTCAGTCCCAATACACATACAACTATGAAGACTGACATCCTTCCAGACAGATGTAAAGAGGCAGACACGGCACAGACATTGACAGAAAGCCAGATAGGGCTGAGATTGCACTGAATTATGCCAATGGGCAGCTAAGAGTAAGAGAGGGATGACACATAACCAAAGCTTAGTGTAGGTAAAATCTGAAAAAAATTATATCACCCAATGAGCTATCAACGGTATACTGGATGATACAGAACAGTAGTGGGAGTATGACTCATTTCTTGAAAAAAGAACAAAGCCGTCAATTTCCAGAATTATTTCTACCAAAAAAAACCCAAACAAACAGAAAAGAAAGGAGAAAAAGAAAGGATTTTGCTTTTGCCACAATATTTACCAGACCAGAAAAACAGCTTCAGATATTCAAAATAGGTGCAGGTGCACAATTCAACAGCTTTCCTTCGAGGCAATACAGATGGAGCTTGGCAAGAACTCTCATATGGTAGGACAGGGGTCAGGTGAGGCCGTCTGTGCATACATAGCAGTCAAAGGAGGCAGAGGAGAAATGCACAATACAAATACCATCACTGCAGGGAAAACTGAATATTGAAAAGCAAGTTGACTGAAATTGTAATTACCCTGGGGAAACACACAATTTTTAGGGTGCTATAGCAAACAAATTTGCAGATATGACATCATGAAGCACCTCAGGGATCATTGTGGAGTAAACAGAAGCCAGCTTATATTGTACTAACTCCCTCTGACCAAAATGACCAAAGAAGTGTCACCTATACAAAGTACAAATCAGGTAAACATCAGAAAGCTGATAGGTCCAAATTGATCATCTCAGTTATGGCTATAGCAAAGAAAATTACAGGAAAGAAACCAAAATTTTATATGCCCAAACATCTTAATAATGTACTATTTTAGGAGTATTACAGCCAGCACTAAATGCTGGGTGATATGACATTCAGGTTACTGTATTCACTGCATAAGGTGACCAAGTGTTGCACTGGCAAATGAAGCTGGATTAGAAGAGCAGCCTGCCAACCTGCAGCATGTCATTTGGCAGTTGCTGATTCTTGTAAATGCCCTTTGCATCTCGTCTGCAGAAGGGGACTTTTTTTTAACTTGTCCAAAGAAAAAGCACATGAAGTGCTGGAAGGACTGCATACAGTGACTGTTATAACTGATAAAATTCCCAAGTATAAACTCACAAGTCAGCAAAATACAAAAAAATTCATAGCACCACCTGAAAAAAAATGTTGTGTTTGCAATATACATATGAATATGCACTCATAAAAAGTCAACTGGGAATCAAACACTTCAAAAACATTTTAGGAAAGAGAAGGCAGACATAAAGCAAGAGCAAAGGAAAAATAATCAATAGATTTTCCAGTATAGCCACAATGTGTCAAATATTTTGAGAGAGAGTAAAAATGCCTTAGTGTAACCTTAGCAAGTTTGCAGNCCAAGTGCTAGAAATCTGCATGTATGTGCAAGAGAAAGGAAACCTTCCTTAATCTGACAGTCCTCTGGAATTTCACATCTCAAGATTCCTAAAGACACTGGCCCTTAGTCTCAACAATCCACTCTTTTCATAGAATCATAGAATCACCAGGTTGGAAGGGACCCACGGATCATCAAGGCCAACCATACTCACCAATCTCTAAACCATGCCCGTCATCCACCTGCACCTTAAACACCACCAGGGAAGGCGAGACAACCACCTCCCTGGGCAGTCCGTTCTCAAGCTCCGCCAGGGGAGATTTAGGCTAGACATTAGGAGGAAGTTTTTCATGGAAAGGGTCATTGGGCATTGGAATATGCTGCCCAGGGAGGTGGTTGATTCACCTTCCCTGGAGGTGTTTAAGGCACGGGTAGACAAGGTCCTGAGGGACATGGTTTAGTGTTTGATAGGAATGGTTGGACTCGATGATCTGATGGGTCTCTTCCAACCTGGTGATTCTGTGATTCTATGACATGAACTTGTACTCTAAGGCTTGACATTGCCACAGCATCAATATTCAGTTAATGAAAATTCCTAGAAATTAAGCAGTTTGTGCGTCTGTGGTTTGGTCTGTGGCTTGTGTGTCTTCTTTACTTTTTGTTACTTTATCCTGTATGTTGTATAAAAAGTAAGCACTGGATGCAGAATTAATAGCTTCTTCTGTGCACTACCATATCATTGACTTCAAAATACTCAGTATACTTTTGGGTTTTGTTAGGATCCTCCTACATAAAAGAATATTAAAACTCTGTTTTCCAAGTTTCTAGAAGTTTAAAACATCATAAAAACCAGAAAATTCACAGAATTGGAGTTCAGATATTATATAATTACTTTTCAGATTTTTCATAGCTACTGTATTTTAAATTTAGCTCCCATTCTTCCTAGGTTTAAGAAAAAAGATGAAAATGTCAGCCTTAAAGAGGATTTTTCTAGCTTATAAAATTCTGTGAAATTAAACATTCATTCCCAATGTATATCACAGTAATAGTAACTACAGAAAGAAATACTAGTTGTTATGCAATTGATATAAAATAATTTCAGAGGCTATAGAGATTAGTATATGCTTTCACTCCTAAGCAAATCTGTCACAGAGGATGGGCTTAAAAATATAAGCTTGTGAATAAAGACTGAAAAACCTGATTGTTCAGCCCAGAAAGGAAAAGATTTCAAGGAGGACCTTTACAGGTATGGCACTATAATAGGATTAAGAATCATTTTCCAGGAAACTGGGGAAAATCAACAATAAATAATTTTCATTTACTGCAAAGATATACTTTGAACATTGGAAGGAACATTTTCTAACAATACATGTTGAAATCCAAGAACAAATTCATAAGTTGGGAAAAAAATACAACAGGGAAATGTTAGATGCACTTACTTTCTGCCACTGAATAAGCTAAGGTAGTGTCTTGAAGTAATTTTGAGTCTTTTATTACTGCGATACCTCCCAGAAACCTTTCAGGGGTTGTTATATTTTATTTCCTTTTAATAATTAGTATTTCCACTAGGTGTTTATTTTAATATATTTAGGCATTTGTCTCTGCTACTGGTGAATTTCACACTTTTTTATCTATATAGTAACATAGAGGTTTTAGTTGAGTTAAAAATACAGATTTTGGGGGTTTTTTTCTCACTAATGAGTGAGTAAAGCTTCTTTTTACATTTGTGGTATTTCCTCCTGAATAGTCCTCATGTTTCTGAGCTTTTGTAAATTGATCCCCTTCTTATGACCTTTTGCCTCCCAAAACAGTATTTGTGACTCCTTAAATATATTTTTCATAAATCAGTAACTTATTTCCAGTTTTTATTTCAGGTTTAGATGGTCTAAGTTATCATTTGTCTGCTGGAACAGAGAATAAAGTTGATTTCATTGCTAGTCAAAACTTAATCTAGAGCTGCACCTTTAGTAATGTACTCACCTTTAAGTGCTTCTGAATTTCAGTTATCCAGTCATTTGGTGAAGCTATGAATTTATTTTAGTGATATAAATCTATGTCTGGTCACAAAGTCTTCATATTGCTGATCTTTGTTGTTGGCACGCCATGGTATTCAGCAGTGAATCACAATGGAAAATAAACTTACCAAGGTAAATTTGTCTTCTCCTTTATTTTCTTTTCATATGTAAACCTAGCAGAGAGAGAGATCCTACTTGTACAAAAACTCTGGATTAGATGCTGTATCCAGAAAACAAAAACTTCTTAAAGTGTCATGAGCAAGACTCTGCCTCCAGTGGAAAACAGAGAGCAAACAAATCCTTGTGCAGAGAAGGATGTCACCAAAACAACCAATTCAGTGAGAACAGCTGTTTTCCAGAGTAAATAGCAGAATCAACAAACACAGTGTCTAAATGCAAAAGAAACAAAATGTTAAAAGAAACAAAAGTGTTTGCAGTGTCATGGCTATTTTTCAAGACTGAAAGAAAAGAAACGGATTAATCGTATGTTTACTACAAATCATACTTAATGTTGTATTCTTGCCTCTGTAGCAGGTTTTCTGGAATATGATGATCATGCAGCTGAGTGAATAATTATCTGTGTATTAAGTTGAAAACCAAAGTTAATGTTGTATGAATGCATACTATTCTTACCAATAGACTATATAGTGTTACTAGAGCAAGTACAACTGGTCCGTATGCAACATAAAAAGAAGCATTCAATGTAATACCTAAAATTATTATAACTTCAAAGAACATGTTATAGAATGGTAAATCCTTCAAGATTTAAGCCTAATGAAATCAAAGTTACATAGGCTTAAAACTACTATTCAAGTTCCATCAGCCATACTATTAACTTAGTTGGATATTTTTCATGTTGAATAGATTCTACTCATAATTGTCACCACAGGTATATTTGTTCACCAGAATGTCTGTTCGTATTCTCAATCCTTTGAGCAAAGGTCCCCCATTGTGAGACTTCTGCTGTGATCAGGTTGTCAATGTGATATGGGATTTCAGCTACAATGGCAGCTAAAATCCTGGGCAAAAGTTAAGATTCATGTACTAGTTTTTAATAAGAAACTAAGGAAGACAGATAGAAAAGAAGAAAGAATGAGCAACTGGCTTTCTGACTAACGCCGTGGGGGCAAGCGAACTTCACAAACAAATCAATATGATTTCAGATGAAGTTCTTTATTAAGGGTCAACTCGCTACTTATATAGTCCAAGCAGGCCAAAACATCAGGTAAACATTGATTGGTCACTTCTGCCCTTGCAACAAGCCTTTTTACCCAACCGACCATCTCACATAACATTGTTGCCAGCTTGAAAACTCCTGCCCCCATCCCCAAGTTGCTTCATTAGCATAATGCAACAAAGTCATTCACCACCTTTGTGTTCTGCCCTGCCAGGGCACTTAAAGAAACAATTAGCAACATCTGACTCCAGCAATATGATATTCCTTAAAGTGGTAGCCACTTCCCAGCAGTATATCCTGAACTCCTTTACTGCAAACATCTTTCTTTTTGAATCCAAATTACCTGGGTATCTCACCATAAATAGGAATTGCTGTTCAATTAATAACAGGTGTAAAGAAGCATAGCACTGTAAAACAATTACCACAATGTTTGATTTGTCTGATTTATTTTTGCTGTTTTCTAGTCAGTTTGGACTGATGAATGCTTTATTTTTTATTATTCTTTACTTACAGCTATGGTTCTCATTTTCTTTGTCAAATCTGAGTTTGCAAATGGTGAGAATTCACATTTGAGACAATTGAATTATTAAAAAAATCAAAGATAATTTTCAGCTATAGATGAATATATTATTTCTCTCTATTCCTACCTTCTTTCCTCCTTGTTGACCTTCCTCACACAGTGACAGCACCCTCTTTTCATGATTAAAATACAATGTATTACGGATTTTTATTTCATGGCATTTCTAGTTACAGAAATATTTAAAATTGATGAAAAGAGGAAATTCTAACTATTTTATGTTTAGGTTTTTCACCTGTTTTGAGTTTTTCATTGCAAGGATTTTAACACATTTCAAAAAGGGCGATGTTGAGTTTTCTGGTCCTTCTTTTATTGGTAACTTCGCTGGACTCACTAATTCTCTCACGATTGTTTTTGCTTATAGTGGCCCCAAAATCTGAACATTGTCTAGTCTTACAAATAACTTTACTCCCTGCCCATGTGTAAGTTCACAGGACAGACTTCATGCAAATGGGCTTACTGCAGAATCCGTTCCAAATTCTTAAAGTCAGCCTAATTATTCTAGTCCTGATCCTTTGGTGAGTTTCATGCAATGAATACTCTGGGTATACCAGAGCTCAGTAATATTATCACTGGGTATGAGACTGTACTTTTTTCAGCTTATTTGGTGCTACTTTTAATTAAATTCACTGGACTTTAGTTAAGATGGTATTCAGAGAAGTGGTCATAGTTTTCTGTGCTTTAGAAGCTAAATAGGAAATTCTGAAAAGAAAATATGAAAAGTAAAAAGATGAACAGAAGGCAATGTGAGCTGCAACAGTACTCATGATCTCCTTCAGTTTTTCTCTTTGAACTCCCAAGTGCTCCCTCTTTGACTTTATTTTTTCTGCCAGATTTCTCTGACCATGACATTTTTAATCTCTTCAGGTCAGTCACCAATATTTGAAACAGAATATGCTACCAGAAATAATAGAAATTTATTACTGTCCTCACAAGGCAACTTCAGTTACACCTTTAAAAGAAAGCAGAGTTGCAATTTCTCTGCATAATGTCAGAGTGACTTTGGTTCTACTGAAAACTGTTTACAGGAGAGGAAACATTCTGTGACAGCATGTCTCAACATAGCTGCCAGCTTGGTAGGAAGGGTTGCCAGGACTGGCTTGCTGTAAAGCTGGAGGGAAGAAGCACTGATATGTCAGAAGTCTAGGGGACATTTCCACTACAGCTTCTTGAAAGGGAATCCTTCAGGCTTATCCTTGATTCTTCTGTTATAGCTTTAGAAGTTTGAACCTCTGTCTTAAATCCAGAATTTAGGGATTGGAAGTCCCATATACACTTCCTAAGCCTTCCCATACACAAATTCACTGACAGCTAATTATGTTTTCTGGGTCAAAACCATAAACATTAAAGTAGAAAAATACATGTTTCTTACTAACTAAAAAAATATTTAGCAAGAACGCACTGTGTCTTTCTTATCCACTGCAATGTTTCTTAATCTCATTTACTCAGACCTAGATAAAATACTCTCCCTTTCTGCCTATAAGACAGGTAGTGAGCCATTGCCTTTTGGACTTCTTTACCTACTGCCTCCAATTCCCTTTTTTGCAACCATAAGAGAAGTTAAAGCTTCCAGTTGTGGGAAGCCTTAAACATCTGTAACCTATGTGATTGTGCTAACATAGAAGTGCCTCTCCTATTCTCTATCTGTTGTTCAGGACTATCGCCTCTACTCCACCCAGTGACGACAAAACACATGCTGCTGACAACAGGTCCCTATTTAAGCATTTATGTTTTAAACTACAAATCTCAGAGGAGTCACACATACAAACAGCATTACAGCTACTAGAAAGATGTGTCTCTTCAAGATTTTATTTTCTCTGTTCTTTCTCTGAAACATCTTGGGATGCAATGGCCAGGGGCATGAAGGGTAGGTGGTGCATGGTTAAACCAAAAGAAGTTGTATGAATGGATGGTAGGAACCTTGGTAGCATCTTGACAAGATACACTAGCATTTAACACTGAGGCAGTTATGATGTTATCACAAGAATTGTCAGTGCTGATTTTTCTAAAGATGTACCACCCAGGCAGGTAATATGTTTATATACACACTCCCACACAACGAATATGCTATGTATTTAATGCAATACTGGAATTTAACTGCATTGAGGTTTTATGCCAGCTTTTCAGTGATGCACAATAACACTATGAAAGCCATATGTTAAAACTGTGGTAAGATTATAGGCAGTTAAACTGCTAAATGTTATTTGCCTGTCTTTTTTAGTTCTCCCTTCTGTTCACTGAGACTCACTGGAGCATGTGTAGTATTCTCTATCTCACTGAAATAGGAGATGCAGTATTCAGACTAGCCTGCTATCAGACAAACAGTATTATTTTGTCATTCTTCCTAAATAACTCTCAGAGCAATTGAGATGCTGCCTGAAGGTCACTGTTATTGCTTGGCTCTCCAGTGATGGCCGGCTCAGAATTTAGGAATGTACATGACATTACTCATTCCAAACATATACTTGCTCTTGTGGTATAAAGAAAGTGTCTAGCTGTAAAAGAAGTACTGGTTAAGGTCAAGTCTGAACTGCTTGATATCAGTTCCACTGACCTCATTAAGATTTTTTTTTCCCAAGGGTGTTCTTCTATAAGAAAGACCAGTATTGTCTTTTTGAAGCAACTGTATGCCCCTGTGCTAACTCAATCAAGCTGGCTCAAAAAAAACAAACCCAATTTGGAAGGGCAGCAAAAACACTGTAAGAACTAGGGGGTGCAGTTAAAACCAGAATATTGTTTCTGTAAGTTTTTCTTCTTTATATTCTGAAGTAAAAGTCTTATAGCTAGAGAGCAAAAGATAGTGTGGAGAAGTGGTTGCTTTAAGACTAATCTGAGTGATATCACTAAAAATCAAGGACAATAATGGAAATTGTTGTACTCTTCTTACCGTAGAACATTTAAAGTTTTTTTTTCTTTCACCAAATAAATCACAGTTGCAAAAAAAAAATATCCACTCTTAAATCCATGTTGCTGCTTGAATTCTTCTACCAGTTGTGTGAAACATTCCATAAAAGCTGAAACCTTATTCTCTTTCAAGCTAAACTAGGAAGCCTAATACAGACTCCATAGTTTGTAAGTATGACATCAAATATTATGTCACCAGGACAGGTTGTAAGGTGTAAAACCCTATACTTCGTATGTTATAATTAAAGTAAGCCGTGCTAACAGTAATGGTAAGCTTTTTCAAAAGTCCCAGTTTTCGTGACTACCAGAATTGAAGTTTAATGCAAGTCCACACAAAATGCAATGAAAAGCCACTTTTAAATACTATTTTAAAGCGAAGGCTATTTGTATACATCTTCCTTTTACCTACAGAAAGAGGAGGACAAGAGGGAATGGCCTCAAGCTCCACCCAGGAGGATCAGGCTTGACATCAGGAAAAAAATATTTCATGGAAAAGGTCATTGGCACTGGAGCAGGCTGCCCAGGGAGGTGGTCACCTTCCCTGGAGGTGTTTAAAAGACAGGTGGGTGAGGTGCTGAGGGGCATGGTTTAGTGATTGATGGGAATGGCTGGGCTCAATGATCCAGTAGGTCCTTTCCAACCAAGTGATTCTATGATTCTATGATTCTACGAATAAGATTAGTATGGAATAAGAACATGTCTTCATAAACTAATTTCAGATTGCTCTAGCTATCTCTTCGGACACAGCAGATATGAGCTTTGTTTCAAATATAGCCTGCCAACATTTTGAAAAATAATCTGTACTATTTTTTGGAATTAGGTCTTCAAACAATTTTGAGATAGTTTCATTTAAAAGTGGATTATATTTTGTTTCTGTTTGAGTCCAGTAAAGGGATACCTACAAGTGTGAGTCACCAAATAAAACCACCAGCAATGTTAAAGGCTTTTCTTGCAAACAATGACAATATATTAAAACACTACTCCTTCAAATTTTAATATGCAGGCTCGACTATAATTTACTCCTGTAAATGATATTTACAGGATTTTTGCTAAACTATGCAGAGGAATAGCTTTTAGAAAAGAAGGAAACAAGCACCATTGTACTTACACATAGGTATAGAAAGTGGTGATATATTCTAGCAAATTCACGAGAGAAGTAGTTTATAATATGAAGTGGTAGATCCAAGTTTTATAGCCTCCCTAATAAACCACCACACCTTTATTCTGACAGGGAAAATAGTAGGCTTAATACTTTCTTGAAAAGTCCATGTATGAAATCTTAAAGTAAGCACTACTATTAAATAAGTTGTATATGTAAGGGGAGTGGTAGGGTCTGTCTGTCCACTTTAACTCCATGGCAGAAAAGGCAGAGGAGAGCCCTCCTGACTTTGTACAGTGCTATTTCTTTATGTATATATATTTTTTATATATTTCTTTATTTCTTTATGTATCAGATTAATTCCAATCATTTCAATGAGAAATTTCGTTATTATGTATCTTATAGGTTTTGGATAAGAAAATAGTTTAGGAATGCTGGACAACTTCAATGATTAATGTTTGTCATGCCTATACATGTACTTCTCAAGGGTAAATTTTATGCAAGGTTCATTATTAATGGAAATTGTAAGCCTAACTCCCTGTACAGCACGCAGGAAATGTGCTCCTTTACATCCATCATGACAGAAAAAGTTGGAAAATATTTATTGTATTCTAAAATCTTTTTCAAAGTATCTCTGATAAAAAGCTAATAAATATGCAAAAATAGCTGAAGAGATATATAATTTGAGGAGCAAAAAAGTTCTAGCAACATTTTATTCTCCACACAATAAGGTGATTTGCAATGTCTTAATGTAAATAAAAGCATTCTTTAAGGTGTATCTTCTTACACTTTCAAAACATAGTATAATTTCTTTGTTTCTCCAATAGTAATTATATAAGATACATAATGCATATTATGTACTTAAAACTACCATTAGAGTAGGAAAGAAAAAAAACATAGATAATCTTTTTCCTACATTACTGAAACACATTGAGAAAATATTTATAGAGAAAGCAAGATATAGAACCATAGTAGTTTATTTAACCTTGAAATTAAGGAGTTCTACATTCTAAAAATATTGACTCTTGATCATACATGTCCTTCTCCAAAATAGTAAGTAATTTAAATCTTTAGTTTCTCAATAGCATTGCTGCAGTCCAAACTAAACCTCCTTGCTTCCTTACATACGAGACTTCAGTCAAATAAAACATAGGATATCTCAAGTTGGAAGGGATCCATAAGGATCACTGAGACCAACTTCCAGCTCCACACAGGACTATGTAAAACTAAATCATATGACTAAGATTGTTGTCCAGATACACCTCGAACTCTGATAGACTTGGTGCCAAGACCACTTACTTGGTGAACTTGTAGTAAAATAATATATCTGTCAGTTAAATGTCATTAGATTAAAGAACATGTCATTTAACAGTTAAAAGCTGCACTATCTCAGAAGACCTACCACAATATTTAGCACAACATCAAGGATACGGCCAGGAAAAAATTTTTTTTTACATGAATAAAATATTGTTTACAATATGAACAACACACAAATATACAATGAAAAATCAGATAAACAATAGTGGAGGGAAGAAAAAAAAATTCCTAGGAAAAAGAGTATTAGACTAGAAATAAAGCAGACTTGGAAAGTGGGATACACTAGGACTAACTGAAAACAAAACATTATTATTCTTCGCTTACAGAGGACTGAATGGGTGAATAATGACAAAGTCCCTGGTGATACAAACTAAAACAGAAAATTCAAAGCTAGAACAGGTTCCCAACAATTACAGAACAAACTCATATAAAACAATGTAGTAAAATGGGAAATGAAATTCAGTATGAGTAAATGGAGAAGAAAGCATGTGTGGCAGAAACAAACCACTCCTTACATTTTAATACACATATAGCCCCCTGCTCTCCTTTCCCCCAATACGTGTCCACAAATACAGAGATAATCCATTTCCATTCAGGCATTGCCTGTTCACTGCCTGGTTTTCTATTGAAACACTGGTAGTGTTAAGTAGCAACAAAGCCATGTTACAAAATATCCAGAAAAGAAATGAGGACAAAACAAAACCACAACACACCATCATATTGAATACTATCTGTCTGGCCACTGCTTCTCAAAAAGCATAAAGAACAACTGGAAAAGTTACAAAGGAAGCCATAGGAAGATTGTGGGCAAATACACTCTTACTAAAGAGAGATTTAACAGAATGGGACAGAAAAGCTTGAAGGAGAAGACAGAAAGAATATTTGTCCAAGGTGTAAGGAAATACAAAGGGATAATGAGCTAAGTAAAGTGTTACCCAATGAAATTATCAGGCAGTAGTCTTAAAATAAGCACAAGAAATAGGTTTAATATAAACTAAAATAGTATAACATTTACACCATGCATTCAAAATTGTGGATGATTTTGACAGAAAATAGACAGTTGCAGATAAAAAAATCCATTGAGAGGTTATTAACAAGATGGTTTTGATATAACTTCCATCGCAGGAAGTTCCTAAATTGTTAATTCCTAGGTGATGGATGAACATATAGAGAAAGATTATCATATTGTCAACCTTGCTCTCTTTCACTCAGCATTCACTATTGGACACTGTTGAATCCAGGAGACTGAGATGGATGGAACTGTGGGATGACATAATTGAGTAAGTCCCGTCTTGCTAAGTTTGCACATGGACAGTCAGATGTAGTGTTCTTCCACTATCTGCTTTTATTCAAGTCTGGACTTTCAATTTTTTAATTTTGAGTTTATTAGCAATTTATATCTTTCATCACTGTATGATTAAGCAGTTGTTAAAATCAAGAGAAGTTATCTACATCTACAGTCAAAAATTCAGTGCATGCATAATGCTCAACAATTAATAAGTTCCATTGACAGTTCCTGTCTGCAAATACTTGAGACATTTTCGAAGAGATTTCATCATTATTTTCTAGATATGAATAACATATTAGGCTGTAACTAGTATTATATCTACATTTTAGAAAACATTTAAATCTACTACCTCTTGCAAACCTTTTGCCCACCTGATTCTCAAGCTATCTTAGGATGATTTTAATATCATGGCCCAGAGGATGGTTCTTAAGCTAGTAATGATGATTCTGTTAGATGCTACTGAGGAAGCCTCAGTGCCATCTTGGAACCCTCCTATGCAGTTTTTAGTTCTCTCACATGAACAGGCTAAAACTGAATGTATTAGCAGACACAGGAAGGAAGAGAAAAAAGGAAAGCAACTTGTAAGTCTTATTAGGGTTTCGTATAACTAAATGAAGTAGAAAACAATATACAGTATAGAACATATTGACCTATTCCAAAATGAAGGAAGTCGGTAACCATATTCTGTAATAAACCAAATTTCTAAATGGTCTTCAGATGTAATCTTGCACAGACTATTCAGTCTTGAAACATCCAAACAGATCCTAGACTGGCTTTGTTTTGTTGCTCTCTGGACATCTGGACTGGAATTATTTGCTTTTCCACTTCAAGTGATCTCCTGTCATGTAATGAAAATCAGAATGATTGGTCATAAATTGCTCTACTTTAGAGCACAGCACTACAAATCTTCTCTGTGGAAAACAAAATAAGTTCAAATTGTTTATATTAGGTAAACATATATGCCCACTTTCATTCAACTTTTTCTGCCTTTTTTTTTGCCTAGAGAATGAAAAATACTGTTTGAGACAACCCACAAACACGTACTAAGTACTATGAAATTAAATAGCAGCTGTAACACTTGTGCAAAATTTAATCTGCAAAAAAGTCGAAGCAACTTATCTTCTCCTTTCATTTTATATCCCAGATCTAAGCAAGGAGATTGAATGATGAGGTTAGCTTATTTCTGTGATTTGATACAGTTTTAAGTGTAAACTTTTTTCCCATTTCTTTTGGCTATTCCATATTACTAGTTGGAGAAGTAGGAAAAGAAGTAATTAAATTAGAATTTATTATATTATCTATTTTTTTTCTGTCTACTAACACTTGATAAAACTTTGAAGAGTTAAAAGTGTGGTCTTACTGTTACAGTAATTTATTTCTTTAAATGAGAAGTGATGGTTGACTGAAAGGCACTGTGAACATTTATGTCAGATTTTCTGTACAACCGATCCAAGCATTGGTGGCATACAGCAGCTACCTAGAGCCTCCATTCAGACTAAGATAGTCTACATACTGGATTGCTGACTGTAAGGAGCTTAACACAGGACTATTTAGAACAGTCAACAGCCAGCAAACACCTGTACCATTTTCCTTTACTGTGAATAGATAGCAAAATTCAATACAAATAAAAGGGAAATATAAATCTATTGTTCACATACACTGAACAGCAAATATTGTCTCTTTATTTGTTTCTGTTATTCAGGGACTGAGTAATACTGCAGGTATTTCAGCAAGTTCCAGTGAAAGAATAAACTTGCATAGTTTCTAATCCATCATATTATCCCACCTGGACCACTACATCCACTCACACGGAACAGTGAAGGGGCATAACTCCACCTCAGTGGAACAATTTGTGTAAAGGCCACGGGAGTTAATGGGACCATTAAAACATTTACATTTGAACATATGCTACATCTTACTCATTTAGTACCTCTGAAAGCTGTACTAGCCAGGAATTCTTGTATCCTGCTGACAAGATATGAAAAGGACACCAGGACAATAGACTTTCACAAAGACATCAGTAAAGCATCCACAGCATTTCTCTGTGGCTTGAATCATTAGCAAGAGAACTATTAAGCATAAACAATTGAAAAATAACTTTATCTGTGGATGGGAGGTACTGGCTGTAGTACACGTCTATGGAAAAAAGTAAAAGATTTCAGCAAAGTTTCAGTCTGAGTATACTTCTCCCCAATATAAAACATACTTTTTGATTTTGTTATTTTAGCTTCAAAAGATCGTATAGCTAATGATATACAGCAACTAAATTAATATATGTTGGGAAAACAGTTTGAGTTGGGAAGAGGTTATTAAAGGAGTGCCATTTTGTTCAAATGATATGAGAATAAGAGGTAAGTTGCCAAAACACATGGGTAACAAAACACTGAATCAAGAAGGGTCAATCAACAAGAATAAATACATTAAAAAAAAGACATTATAATTCAAAAACTGCTGGAAAAACTTGCAGCAATGACATGAGGTTCAGTGTAGAGAAGTGAAAGACAATAAGCCCAGGGTCAAAAAAAAGAAGGAAAAAGGAACAAGCTATTATACACTCCCTAGATTAATATGTTCCCCAACAATAAACAAGCAGAAGTTCTCAGGAAGCAGTGTATAAAGTTTTAAACCTATCAGAATGCTATTCAAAAAGTGAAAAAAAATATACCGAATTATGGACTAAATATATAGATGCATCATATATAAGGCAGAAGAAATTCCTCTGCAGTATTTTTATAAAAAACCCTGTGTTTGAATACTTTGCATAGGTCACATCCCTTTCACTGGAATTCAGAACTTGTGAAGGAAACCATGAGGATGCAAAGAATCAAAATTATTTTCCACTCAAATAAGTAAGATAATGTAGGTCTTATGTAGGAAAAAAAACCCCAAAACCTAAAACACAAAGAAGAGAAACGCTGACATTCTTTGAGCTAGCAATCTTGAGGGACTTAGATGGCATGGGGATATTGGATATCCATTAATTTTCTGATCTTCTGTAAGATTTCCCTACAAATACCAAAACATTTACTCTGCTACACAACAATATACCTTCTGCCTTTCTTTTCTTCATATCGGTCTATCTAAGCAACTATACCTTGAAGTTTTATGAGTCATTCCTAATGGCAGTAAGTTCTGCTAAGGTCTGTTCTTCCTGCTGTGTAGATCACTACTGCAAGATTATGTACTAATTTCAAATCAGTAATAACTTTTTTCTCCCAAAGCATGAAACATACACACTGTCATTTCATGTCCAAGTTTTCGGTCCATCTAAATTGTCAGGAACTATAAACTGTTTCTTTCCTACTTATTTACATTTTAGGCTGCTAAGGTGTATTCCTGAAAGTTTTCAAGTATCAGAGAGTATAGGAGCAAAGAGAGTATCAGAGAGTATAGGAGCAAAACAGGTCATTTTTCAACTTTCCTTGTCTTGACATGTGCCACAGCATGACACTGGTTCTAATTTTAAGGCAACACTATTAGAGCCCACTCATACTTGCAGGACTCCTAAAGTTGGAAACACACTGCATACCTGTTTTAGAAATGCATCATTTGCCACAATTTATTAATCTAATTTTTGAAAAAAAACCCAGTATCTATACCAAATTCAACAGCAACTTTTATCATCGAACACTATAAAGCTTAGTTTCCTGACATGGAATTTAAACTACCAGGAGTCTGTCTAATGCAGCGTTTGCAGTATCGGAATTCGAACACAACACATTCTCTCCAAGGGGTGAGGTCATCAAATGGAAAGCAGAGAAATTATCAACAAATATAAAAGAGCAATATTATAGGAAAAAAAGTAATTGAATACTCAGAAGTATTACCAGACAGGAGAGAAGATGGTAAATCCAAACGATACATGATCATGTACAAGTTCATATAAAAATAAGAGCTCAATAATTTCAGAGAATTTTCAGACTGTTTAACCATGAACTTCAATGAAATCATGTGGAAGGTGGAAGATACATCAGCACATTGCTGACTATATATTTCAAGTGGGACAGATACTAAATGTCAGTTGTATTATACAACTGACATATTCAGGACATGCTTTAACAACACTTTTCCATAACAAAAGGTCACAGAGACATCACTTAGAAAGGGAAGTAGAGAAATATCTAGACCATCAATACAATAGCCAGAAGACTGAATTGCCAATGTTGAAATAATGAACAGTAATAGGTGCCTTATGCACCTAAGAATGGAAATACTAAATAATTAATACAGAAGTATATTTTCTGTATCAATTATTTCCTTCACAAAAATACTACCATATCCTTAGGCTGATTCTTCTTGTGCATAGGTTTATATAAAATGGCAGTAACACCAATGAACTACAGGACAATTCAGCTGCTCAGATGTGGACTACTTATTGTTTCCTGTTCACTAAATGTTCATTAATCTTACTTGATAATCAATTTACAAATTTAGAGAGGAGGGTGCTGGCCTCTTCTCCCAAGTGACAGGGGACAGGACAAGAAGAAATGGCCTCAAGCTCTGCCACAGGAGATTTAGACTGGACATTAGGAAAAACATTTTCACAGAAAGGGTCATTGGGCACTGGAACTTACTTACCTGTTAGCCTTAAATTAGCCCATTATTAAGCTATTATGTCCGCATGTCTATTGTTTGTTTGTTCCAAATGATATCTATTACAATTATTTTACGTTGTTCCTGGTATTCTTGCATACTAGTCTTAATACTCCTTGCCACTTTGCAGAATTTTAATCAACATTACAAGATTCTCTGCCTTTGGTCAAGTGATACTTCTCTCCAAAATAGATGCCAAGTAGAACCTAGTCACAAGTTGCTTGTGGCAACAGGAGATGTCTTTCCAGGTAGTGATGACTTAAGCAACACACTGAGAAATGGGGAAAATCTTAGGCTAATTTCACCGGAAGAAGTAGCAAAATGATTATTTTACTCCTGCAACTAAAATGAGTTTGAACTGCTACTTGGAAAATCCAAGATTTGATAGTTCTTAATTTTGATATGTTGAAAATAAGAGGGAATTTAACTCATTTACAAAGTCCTATAGTATGTGGGAAAGAACCCAAACCTCTAAAAGCAGGTTTTGAAAGCAATTTCATTTACTACAAGTACCTTCTGAGGGAAAAGTTCAGGTGGAGGGAAATTTTCATTCTAGGTCCACTAAAATATTTTCAAATCTAATGTTCTTCCCCCACCCTATATTTCCAAAAAGTGCAAAACCCCGTTATCCTTTCAGTCATGAAAATGATCCAATTCAACTCATTTGAAGAAGTCCTCATATGTAAGAATACGTATATGCTACCGAGTAACACGATATAATAAGAACAGCACTGTACAACATAACTTTATTCTGAAAACATTATAAGCATGTGGGTAGGTAGACATTCCATTAGACTAAAAGTAGTCCCATTTAGCGTATAAAACACCCATAAGTTGATGAAGTGCTTAAGTTACATTCTCAAGTTTGCATTATGATTTAGTTTCATACAGAAGAATTCCCCTTTTACACTTTCAAAATTACACACAGCAAAGATTCCCCCGAAATCCCTGGATTTCCCCAAAACTTAGTAGAGACTATAGCACTCATAAGGTCAAATTAAAAGCTCTGGAAACTCCTTTGCCTTTTCAATTTTGACACGGTTATCAGTGTAAAAGGTGAATGAATAGTGTACTTCTATTAAATCTTGTAAAACTGCTAGATATGATGAACTCCTTAAAAACCTGAGATCAAAAATTATACTTCAGTAGATATACTGCAGTGAAGGCTGGAAAATTCATGAACATGCTTAGGCTTGGAAAGAAAAATGCACCTAGTAGCTGCAGGAAGTATTGCTGTTGCTCAGTTGTTCCAGATTGTTCTAGTGCCTTCATGCACAGTGACTTTAGGTTCATCTTAAAACAAATGGTCTTGATCTCTAATATAATAGGTTTATTAGCTGTAAGGGAAATTAAAGACAATGACCATAGTCACTGGCTTCTTGTTGAGTATAGAGGAAAGGTCCACTGTTCAAATTACTGACTAGTATATCTATCATACACTGAAAAGTCTGAAATGCTCAGCAACCACTATTTATATAATTACCTTGGTTTCCAAACGATTCACACAATTTTTTTTAATGAAATCCCTCTGAATTCTGTTTGTACCAATACTTTTCATGAATAATATCCCATCCACTTCCTTCCACAAGTACACATGTACAAATCACAGCACAATTATAGATTAGACCCATTCCTAAAGGAATATCACTCTTGAAACTGATTTGTAACATTAGAAATCTACTTCAAGGGGCCAGGACTGAAACCAAGTACTTGACCAATCAAGAAGCTGTAAAATTTCTTCAGCAGTACTGCAGTACACTCATGTACACCTGAGCAAGACATAAGAGAAGTATATAGTATTTATACAAATTAAGAGACAATAATGCCATATACTCCAATGAGCGCAAACTTGAAATTGTCCTATATACACATATGGTTAACAACCTCAGAGCATACTTGTATACAGGAGGCACAAAAGGAATGAATTACATCTTCCCAGATTCTGTTGAATCATTCTGTAAACTTGGTGCCCATTGACAATCAATCATCAGTTTTGGAAATACATGTGAAACAGTTATGAAGAACCAAGAGAAACCCTGCTCCATAAGTTTAATCATCTTTCAATACCTGAAATAAAGATAGAGATATATATATACATTTTAAGAGAGATAGGCATGTATTTCAGAATCATAGAATAATTTCGTTGGAAAAGACCTTTGAGATTTTTGAGTCCAAGTGTACCTGTCCATTGTTAAACCATATCCCTGAGCATCTCATCTACCTGTCTTTTAAATAGCTCCAGAATACTACAATGATAATTAGTTTTCATATGCTGAAGCATTTTCATATATCAATACATACTTTGGAGTATAACTACTGGAAAAGTATCCATTCTTACCTTCTACATTCCTCATGTAGCAGGTGCCTGAAAAGGATTCATGCATGAACTGCACATAAAAGATGTTTGTTATTTTTTCTTTTCAACATACTTTTTATGCAATAAATACTTATTGTACATTGTTAAAGTGAAATATTGTAATTATTTAATTAACCTGTATTGCCCTCTGTAAAATACAAAAGCTATGAATACAGAAGCAAATCAAATTGAGTTGCTGTAAGCAATAAACCAGCCTCCAGTGGATAGCCTGCTGCTCAGATATCATTTGTTAATTTCAGTCTTTATACTTTCACAGGAAAAACTAAGGTACGCATAAAATATAGCTGAATTTTGTAATTTTCCATGGTTTGGCACTATACAAATCTTTCTGAACTTAAAAAAACGAGACATAGACCAATCCAATCAATCCAGGAAAAGAAGAATCTCTGTTGTAAGTGAAATATCTTAGACAACTGAAACATAGAAAAAGAATTTTTAAAATGAGATTTTGTATGTGTCCCACTATTTCCATACACAGCCTCTAGCAAGAAAAGGGTGATTCTCATTTTACTCTTTTTACTCATTTTACTTTTATCATCTGTTACTTTAAAATTACTGATAATAGGCTAAAACACAGTCCCAATAGTAATAAAAAACTTATAAAATAACTTACATCTGTAAGAAGGAAAAACTTCACCTCCTATATCACTATTTTAAAGTATTGTTAGCACCACTGTCTAATAACTAAAGTATTAATGACAACCAAATGGCCTTGCCACAAATTACTTTCGTGATTATCAGAGAACTTAGATTTGCTTTAACAAGTACAAGCACCTTGAAAACCTTTTTTGTAGTTTCTTGCAATCTGTCACAAATATTTGCTTCTACAACTCATGCATCTCACTGCACTAGAAACTTGATTTGATCTGTTCAATCCCCCACATTATAATTTTTCTAGGGGAAAACAAATAATGCACCTCCTAATAGCTGCAGACACTGCAACATGTATTTGTTTTAATTCTTAATTCTAATTTTTCCATCTAGCAACAAACCTTCTGACTTAATTGTCCTATATCACAACAGCAAGTGATACAATGAAACACTTTACTGCACCATTATATAGAAGAGGAGCATTAAAAATGTGCCATGTTCCTTTATTTGCTTGTTCATTAGACACCGTATTAACAGGCTTGTTATAGCACAGGTCTAGAAGTGGAATTTCACCTTAATAAAAATAAATTTAGCAAACATAAATGTATTTCATAGATTTCTCTGATTTACATACATTTCAATATAACAGTGTTCTGAATAAAACAATTAGAAGTTTACTTGCAAAATAATGTAGCAATTACAGTAACAAACACCTGTCACCTACTGTGAAACAAGAAGTAGAGCTCAACAGAGACTGGCAAGTTGCTGGTTTTTGCATAATTCCTTTGGTTGTGTTTCTTTCCAAATATACTTCCACTATTTTTCTTCCAAAGAGGGGTGAGGTCAGCTCAATATTTTGGGCCGCTAAGAAGTAGTAATATAAGTCATTCTTTATCTTAGTAAGCATGATTTTTGTGTGTATTTGTGATTTATTGGATTAACACAAGAGATTCACACTCTTCATAGGAAAAATATCCTGAAACTTTCATTGACTTAATTTGTGATGATTACACTTCTGAGATAGATTTAAATACATTAGGCAAATACTTCAAAAGAGTAACTCAATCAAAGCTAATAAGCCAATACAAAAAGTAAGAAAAGTAAATAACTGAATTCTAATAAATGACCAAATAGATATACAAAGCCATACCAACATCACTAAAATTGAAAAATCAAAGACTTAAGAAACGCCAGGATTCAGAATTGCCTATGCAACCTTAATTTGTCCTCATTCTGCAGATACATCATAACGAAGTATTTAATTAAGATTAATGTCAAAGGTAACCACTAATTCCAACTGGCCAATTTTCATTACACAGCTCTGTGCTTTCCTAGGCTAGTTCACACTGGCTTTAGGATGTCTGTAGTACTTCACATTTCTGCAGAGACGACTCTTCAGTTTGAAGCTGGAAACTGAGAAAAATTAGTATTAATATCAATTAATTATCTCTGTAAAAACATTTGGTTTAAATGACTTACCTAACATCACAGAGGAACTCTGTGGCATAGTGAAACAATACAATTCTCAGAGGCACCATTCAATTACTCTGATTGTCTTTTCCTCTTCTTTTAGTCCTCTGCCATATTGACTATGCATTTTTCCAATTTTTTTTTCAGCTAATGATTTATAGATTATATCTATCATTATATTCCTTCTCCCCAAACCCTTGAATCATGCCTAGAGCTGCTCTTTGGGCTGAATGAGACTAAGGCTCTGTGTTATGTAGAAGAGGGATAGAATAGGACAACAGATGGGCAAGGCACAAAAAGAGACAGAAGGACTATCATGTAGTTACAGTTCACCATATAAAAATACAAAACCAATATAAAGATTGCATAGCAAACAAGTTAATTTATTTCGTTATGAACATCTATTAATTGTGAGATCGTAAGGCAATATTATGGTAATGAAGTAGGTCAGAGACCACACCATGAAATCAATCTGCAGGTCAAGGTTAGGATCAGATCCAGTGATCATTAGGCAAGACCATAATAAAAGACAGGCTGTTATCAAGCCACTGATTGAAATCTGGATCAAAATATTCCATAACCAGGTAGGAGTAGGACTAAAGCAGAGATATGCACCCTTCTAACACAGCTTCTGGTCCGTGGCTGTGGGTTGAGACTCCAGGTGAAGCTTGTCTGGACCATCAAAACTCATTAACCTCCTCAGCTTCCCAAGTGAATGTCAGGGCAGAAACTGGAGTACACAATTTCTCATATTCCCTGGTTTCTTGTTAAAGAGAATTTTGGTGTGCATGCCATAACACAACAAATTAGGTCTTCATTAAGAACAATTTTGGCATCAGAAATGTTTAGGCACAAGCTAAGCACAATCAACTTTTTCTGCTCCTAACTATGGCATCTAACGTTACACCATCTGACAAAACTGCAACCTCATCCTCATTGCTGGAAAGAGCAATAGTAATCTAGTCTGGCCAGATGGCTGTATTCCACTACAAGATCATCTAACTCTTAAGGGGAATGTTGAGTAGAGACAACACATGTAGACATTTTAATGTCTATGGCCTATTAAGTCAGCCATGTGCATTTTTTTATTTTCCTGGGGCTTATGCCTTGAATTTACTTTCATAGAAATAGCAAAAGAAATACTCTTGACAGCAAGTCCTGTCAAGTCTTAAGACTCTTTTTTTTTTTTTT
>WAAB01000567.1:58787-78807 GCA_013389865.1 Piaya cayana
TCCCCAATCCACCCCCGCGACCCCGGTCTTCCTTCTCCTCCTCCTCACCCCACTGGATACAGCGAGGGAGACACTGCGGCGGAGGCGGCGGCGGCGGCTCCTGCGGGGGGAAGGAAGCGCCCGGAGAGCGGAGCGGCGGGAGGCTGCGGATCTGCGTGCCTGGCGCCCACCCAGTCCGAGGGGAGCCCCCAGGATGCGGCTGAAGCCCGGCGCGCTCCTGCGCTTCTACAGCCTCTGCGGGATCCTCGTACAAGGTACCGCCTCCTCCTCCCCACCCCTGCCCCGCGCCGGGAGGGGAGGGACCCGGGGCGGGGGGGAAGCACCGCAGCAGCCCTGGGCATCCCTGGCCCCGTCGCCCACACCCCCGCCCCGCTTCTGACTCCCTTTCCCCCACCTCCCCTCTCCTTCTTGGCCGCCCCCAGCCTCCCGTTCGGGCAGCGCTATCCGACGCTAAAGCACCGTGCGGTTGTTAACCCTTTCTGCCTCTTCCCACCCTCGTTCGCTCTCCGCGCGTCCGGCCCCGCCAGCCCCCTTGTTAACCCTCTCAGCCACCCCTTCCAACTCCCCGTCGCCTCGCCGCCGCAAACGTGGCCCCGAAAGTGCGAGCGCTGCCGCAGCAGCATCCCGGGAAAACGTGCGGGCTCCCGGTGTGCCTCCCCGGCTGGGAGACGGGAGGGGGACGTGGGAAGGAAGGGGGATGGCGGGGGCGGGAGGGTGTCCGCGCCTCGTTTGCGGGATCTCGGCGGCGGCGCGATGTGAGATAGGGAATGTGTGTATGTAGGGTAATCGGATCAGCCGCGGGTTCAGAAGCGGATCCCTTCCCTATCCTGCTCCGGGCGGCTCATCCTTGCAGCTAGTTTCCCGACTGGATGCATTCCTTTTTTTTTTTTTTTTTTTTTTTTAATTCCCTCCCCGCCGCCGTTTCCCCTCATTAGCGCTCTCAGTCCGAATCGAACGGAGCGGCGGCCGCACGGAGATGCGCGCTGCTGCCGCGCCGCTGCGCCTGCCTGCGGGAGACCTTCCCCCAGACCTCTCTCTCTCTCTCTCTCTCTCTCTCTTTCTCTCTCTCTCTCTCTCTCTCATCCCCCCTCTCCGTCTCCCGCTCCTCCAGGGGAAGACGACCGAGCCTCCGAGCCCGCGGCTCGGAGAGTTCGCCCCCCCCTCCCATCCCCGTTTCCCCCAGCACCACCGAGCGCGGGCGGGGGCAGCCGGGGAAGGCGGCGGCGGGTGGGAGCGGGGTCAGGGAGCCCCGAGCTCGGAGGCGGCGGGGGGGAGGGGGCGGCGGGGAGCCTCTGTCCCCGTTGTTTCACTTTTGTAAGGGAGGAACGAAGAAACGATTAAACTAAGTGACCTTGTAAGATACGTATGTATCTTTTTATTCCCCCACCCCACCCCCCACCTCGCCTCCGTCGTGCCATTTCGCGTCAAGTTTAATATATTTCGCGTTTCCTCCGGCTGCGTCGGGCGCTCTCCGCGGGCAGCCGGGCGCTGGGAGCTGGAGCTCCGGTGGTTGGAGCGCCCGAAACACGCGATCCTCATCCCCCCCCCCAAGAGCCCATCGGGCAGCAGCCTCCCCGCTTCACCTCCCCGGGAAGTTACCGGTCGCGGAGGCGAGAGCGAAGGGAAAGGGGGAGCGCGCTTGGCACCCGCGGAGCGCGGTTTCGTCGGGCGGATTATTTGTATTCTTTCCCGGTGTTTATGAGTTGTCCTGTACGTCACCGCACAAGGAGCTGCTGTGTTGGGGCCGTACAGGATTATTTATTGGGGCATGTGTGGCGGGCTGCACCTGGGGGTTGGCTTCCCTCTGCCTTTTACATTTCCCTGTGAATTGTCAATTCATTGCCCTGCGAAGGGGAGGGGGGCTGGGAGGGCGTGCGGCGGGGGCGTCTGGACTGACTTTCTGTCACCAATAAAATCGGGGCTGCTGCTGGAGGAGGAGGATTTGATCTTTTGGAAGATGCAATCAGCCGCATTCAGCACACCGCGGTTTTGAGAGTAAACCGGTGATTAAAAACAGTGATGCCTTTCACGGCAGTTCAGGGAGTGCGCCAGGCGAAATGTAACTCTGTGAACTGCATCAGGTATAAAACATGTTGTGAGAAAAGGGGTGTAATACAAATCTGGCTGTTACTGAGTGAAAATAACCAGATTGGGCCTGTCCTTGCAGATGGGGGAAAGCGATGCTTAACATGTTACCCGGCTTGCCGTCCATGTGTATAAAACATCTACCCCTTTTTCAGTTTCTCACACAGTTAGTTTTTTTTTAAAGCTCCTGATTAAAACTGCAGTCAAAAATACTTAGGTACCCTGTGTAACGCATTTCTGCAGAGTCCAGAGGCGTTTCTGCTGGGCACTGCTAAAAGTAAGGGGTGTTATAAAGAACCTGTAACCCTTCGACATAAGTGAGTAGAAGTAATTTCTACTACCCTTTTCTCCTAAGGTAAAGGAGAAAGGAAAAGATGAGTAAACAATTTCTAGGGGAAGACTGCCCAATGGGGACTATATCCAATAGAATATAAAAGTCTTTTGGTCCACCTTATAGTACTACTTCATAACTGTTGTTTTCTCAGTTTGTGCCACTTATTTTAGCACAACTATGGGACAACTACCATATTAGACACATTTCTTGTTGGCAGCTTTATACCTGCATTTAAATATTTTTTTTTTCTGTTGGCCTGCTTTGCTTCCCTGAATTGTGTTACGAAGTGGCTCAGTGGAACCTAGTGATGCCTCTGATTTTCTGTTATGGGGTTTTTGTCAGTTCTGTATGTAAATAAAGATCTTTGTTCTGAGGATTCAGAACACTCCTGGATTGTAACTAAGAATGGTTCCTGTTAGTGAAACCACAGCTAATTAAGTTTAAAGACAAGGTGACAAAGAGTCAAGCTGATGTGTGTTCTGTATGGGAGTCTGCCTTTCTGATATGATCTGTGGAGAGACTTGCTTAAGGAATCTGTCCTGAGTATTGATGAAGCATCAGCTGAGGGAAGAGGACATAGAATAATGTTTCTCAGCTTGTGCATGGAGTAGCATTAACAGCAAGTAGTCCCTTTGGATGGAAGGCAAAAGAAGTGAAAGAGCTCAGTGTGAACTGCTTGCTGTGAAAGGGGAGTGGTGAAGGTGGAAGAGGGAGTAATAACATGTTGAGCTGAGAAGCAGTTTGTCAGCTGAGTTCAGGTATGATATTAGTCTGCTCTGCCCTTTCCAGCGTTTGCTGTGAAAATAGTAGGATCTCAGTCTGCCGTTGTTCTTAGCTTGTGCACTGTAATGATTCTGGAGCACTTAAATCATGTCCCAAGGGATTAAACTGTTAGGTATGTTTACAGGCACTCTTATATTTTAGTTTCATTCTGATTGTTTTTTCTGCCTCATGAATTTAGCCTTCTTTAGACAAAATTTAACAGTTGGAAGACAGCATATATTTAGAACAAGTACATTATCTGAGCTCTTTGAATGCAACATGAAAAGTAAGTTCTCTATTGTAAAGAGTTATCGTTTGAGAAACTCTAATATTAAAAATAGTTTTGTTGGATTTATAATATACAGATACGGGTTAAGATTATGCTGGAATTGTAGCTGCTATAGCCCCCTGCTGTGTGATAATGCAAATGGCATCTGATGCCTTAATGTACTCTGCTTCTGAGAAGACACTGGATAGTGCTAGATGTGGTAGCAAATGATCTACCTTCATTTCTCTGCCAACACCAAGCATATCTTTTCGATATGTTTTCTTCAGATACTTCAAATTCTTGCAACCTGTCTACTAATGAAAATGATGTAAGGACACTTTAATTTGTCTTAAATTGTGATCAGTGATGCAACAAATCACTGAAGACAGATAATTGCTTATGAGTGAGACTCTTTTTCGTAAGCCTATATATGTTACAAGGAGATTTTTTTTTTAAAAGGCAAATATGCAAATGGTTACTTCTTAGAACATCTAAAGTGATGTAAGACAAAAGTTTCATGTGTTATTCAGAATCTATGTTTGGGGTTGAATTTTCAATAGGTTTTCTGTTAGCAAAATATCGGCAACCCAATGCTGTATGCATAGGGATTATCTTGACAACTGAATGTTGTTAGACTAATATAGCGTACAAGCAAGTCAAAAACATGTTTATGTAATTCTGTAGGTTCTGTGAAGATATAGGCAACTACAGATTAGAAGACAGTAGTTTTGATACAATCTTTATTAGGAATATTTTACAGAAAATTTGAAGTATAAAGTGTGTCATCCTACTTGATGCCCATCCTTATGACTTCTGTCAGTCTAGTGAGGGCTTGGTAGACTTATTAGCTGCTTAGTTCTAAGGTTGGTTCATATTTTATGAATTCGTTTCTTCATGTATTTTTAGTGCTAGTCATCATACAGCAGTTCATATTCAGTTTTAGAACATGAAGTAACCGAACAATCCAGACTACCATTGATGACCTCACACAGCTTCCCTGAGGAATACATGACTGGGGATCACTCACTCTCATAATATGTAGGAGTCTTGCTTTCACAGTATTTATCAGGGTTTTATCATCAATTCAACAGTAAAAAGTTTTGAAGTTTCTCATGGAAGTAACTCCATGGGAGTGTTGATCAAGAGAAGCACCTCAATTGAAACACATATGTTTTTCTTGTCTATTTTCTTGTTAGTTCTATTTACATTCCTAAAACAAAAGAAAAAAAAATAATAAAAAGAATTTAAAACAGTGACACTCCATCTGCTTTTAAATCTACTTAATTGTTGGTTCCAATTCCATTATAATGTACTGTAAATGTCTCTAAGCCATGGACTTTTATTATGGCAGCCTTAATTCTTGCAATTAGCTTTCCAATCACTCTGACCTGATCCTGCTATTGACAAAATATGTTGAATGTGATTACCCTTTTTCTTTCTACCAAAGAACTGATCTCTTAATATTGCCATGTGAAGCCTAGATTAGATATTTATTTATTTATTTTTTTGCTTATGCATTACAACTGGTGATTAAGTAACTGGTAACTATTGGATGTATGGTTAAGACATGAACATGGACATCAGGTGATTTCCAAGAGAATAGTAGTATAACCAAGGGGTGGTTGGCTGTACTAGAATGATGCCCTCTTCATATAATATTGAAAAAGTAGAAACAGAAAATACTGTCATTTTTCTCATAATGCTTCCTCCAAGAGAAAGGAGGAGTACTTCAGTTCTGTTTTTAAAACCTAAATCTAACAACAGGCTAATTCTGTTAGGCACTCACAAAGCAATGGAGGGTCTTTTCTAGAGAGAATACCACCAAGATTCTTTTTTAAGGTATACATTCCTAAGCAAAAATAGAATGGTAAAACTATTCGAAATAGTTTAGTAAATATCCCCTCTGGGTGGACAAGAAGGAATGGCCTCAAGCTGCAGCAGGGGAGATTCATACTAGATATCAGAAAAATGTCTTTCACAGAAAGGGTCATTGGGCACTGGAACAAGCTTCCCAGGGAGGTGGTTGAGTCACCATCCCTGGAGGTCTTTAAAAGATGGGCAGAAGAGGTACTCAGGGACATGGTTTAGTGGCAGATAAGTGTGGTTGGACTTGAGCAAAGAGATTTTTTTCCAACCTGGTGATTCTGATTCTATGATGATTCTAATATCAAGTATGATCTTATTGAGCATATCCCTTCTTCCCAAGGAGTTTTTGAGTTTTTTTCAGAAGGAAGAAAGACAAATAGCAAATTCCAGTGGCAAGGAGTAACTTGTAAAATCATTATTCCTCTTAGGAATCTGCCCTCAAACAGCTTATCTTTCTGCAGAATGAAAACATTTTGAAAAGAATGGAGCATTTTGAAAAATGAATGTGGATATCTTTGCAAGTATTCTTAATGTTGTGGGGATTTGTTTGAGGCTTGGTTTTTTTTTTCTATTTCAGATTCTTTCCCCCTTATTTTATAACTGAAAACTAAAGACAAAGTCTAAATGTTTACAAATTCTCTTATGTTAATGCACAACAGGCTCAGGGTGGGTGCTTTAAATGTCAATATATAGGACACTATCATAATAGCATTTTAAGGAGGGAGAGGAAGAAGCATTGGATGTTTATTTTAATGACAAATAGAGTGCTAACACTGGAGTCTGTGTACTGCATCTTCCAGTGCTTTCTTTTAATACTAATGTTTCATGTTTGGGACTTTCTAACATGAGGAACTAGGAACAGTCAAAAAGGATTTAGTGAAGAATATAGGTCATTATTTTTGTTGTGAATAGACTGGAAGACTCACTGTTTCTTCTTTTAACACTGCTTGCTTGTTTTCCTATTTTCTTTCCCTAACATTTGTAACTGTGAAATGTAAAATCATACTTGCATCCTTTGACATCCTTTTATTTGAAAAGCAGGGATCTTGGGATCTATGTAATCCTTATTCAGGAGTGTATTTGCTGTTTGACAAGTCTGTGATTTTGGAGAGAAAGACCATTTTTCCTAAAACATGAGTTGAGAGATATGTACTGCTTTCTAGTTTAATTGTATGGCTCTTGGAAAATGTGGACTTTTTGTAGCTTTCACATTTTACGTAGCAGTGAATCACTGTTAATATAGTTCTACATTACTATAAATTCATAAATCTAACTTTAAAAAAAATTATAATATGCAATTTAAAACTCTCCTTATTTCTTAAAGAGCTGTTAAAGAATATTAACTGCTCTTAAGTAGCTGCTCTTCAGTTTTAGAAAAATAACTAGTGTTTAGTCTGTGTTTCTCAATTTGAATCCTTGAAGTTCTTTTAGAACTGAAGGTTTCTCTGTGTGTATGTGTGTGTGTGTACATAGATGCAGTTCTACTAACATAGACATATATCAGTAAACTCTTCTCCAGCTTATTTTTTGTTCTGTGAATGTAGTTGTAAAGTCTTAGGTTATTAGTAAAACAGCATGCGTCATCATATATGCAATATAGTGGATGTCTGCATAGCTTTGATATTCCCCGTATCGTAACTTTTTTTGTGAACAGTTTGCTGACTCTCTGTCTTTGTTGGATGATAAAGGTAGTGCAAGACAGACTATTTTCTATGTTACAGGTAAAAATGTTCCGGTTGTTTTTATATACCACAAAATTAATAAAACAATTATTCTAATAGTGGTAATTCAGTTGCCAAATCATAGCTAAAGTAACCTGAGTATGCTATTACATGCAAAAATAATTTGTGCATGCATACGAAGATGTGGTTATTCCTTTCTGGATATCATCAATATATAATGCATTGCATTATTCGCACTCCTTCTGGCAGAAACTGAATAGGTCAGCACAGCTATACTGACCCATCTGTCTAAGACTAATAAACTCTGGCTTTTCAAAGTTCAACACTGGAAACTCCACAGCTGTGACTGACTGACAGCTCTGAAGAGAATAAGACCACAGTACTTCACAGCAGCAGTTGTGGTACACACTTTGGTATTTTCAGTTTGTTCCGATATTTATCCCAAATTGACCTACATCTGCTGGATTATCAGTGTAACTTGACCTGCTTTTACTCCTGCTATGCTATAAGGCAGGAAGGCTGTTTTGGTTAGTCCCTAACAAGTGGAAAAGCCATACTATTTGAAGCAGAAGCAATCAGGTTTTAGAATTATGTAGGGTTTAAGGTAATTGAATTTGCTACTGAAAAAAAAATAGTATTACTTTGCAATAAAAAAAATTATATTCTGAATATTTTCCATAACAAAATATCAAGCAAAAGCATGGAGATGGTAGAGCCAAAATCAAGATGGAGTCTAATATTAAAATTTTCTTTTAATTAAAGCATTGCACAAAACTTGCTCCAGTGTTGAGGTCGTTTTATATTTATGCCTTTCAAAGGTGTTTGTCTTCTTCCTTTAGTGTTAATATGTTGGGGATTTTTTTTGTTTAAATCTTGACATGATGTTCAGTGTTTCATTGTGATATGTTCATTTTTTCATTTATTTCATGTATTTCATTGTGATCTGTTATTTTTTTCATTTTTTTCATATATTTCCTTGTAATATATTCATTTTCATATGTATGGAAATTGAAGAACAGTAAAGAGGTCTCCTTGGTTTGCAGTTTATACAGGAAATGCAAAACTTCATTTGATATCTGAAAACACTTGTTCATACTTCAGGTCATCAACAGAAAGAAGTTCTTTTTATATCTTCAGATACACAAAAATGTTGAACTGCAGCTGTTTGCAAATTAGAAAATAAATGCAATGACTAGAGATATTACTCCCTAAACTGATTGCTAATCAAGCATTAGCAGAGTATCTCAAATCTATGGCAGGTCACAAAATGGTACAATGTACAGGAATGTGCTGTATTTACTTTACATGAAGTTTTTGTTAACATCAAAAATACTAGTAGTGAAAATAGGAGAACTTCTTTCCTGTAAGTTTGGAGGAAATCTTAAAATAACATCGCAGTTTTTCATGACTTTAAGTATCGTGTGAAATCCTATTCATTAGGTAAGCATGGCATTGCAGTTTCCTCTTATCTTTACCATTTTTTAATACTTTTCCATTGCATTTGCACATCTCTAATAACATTGTTGATGTTTCCAGGCTTATATAATGTGGCCCTATAGTATGTGAAAAATAGGTGAGACTTGGACTAATGTGGAGAAAACTATAAGTACCATCTGGTTTAATGATAATTTTGGTTAATGCAAGATGGTATCTGTACACTCTAAAGTAATCCTTTCCATTTTAAATTGAAACCAATTGTAGCAAATTTAGCAACACTTGACTTGGAGGAGCTTATCAGAACCTGAAGTCTGACTGTTACTAGGACATTACATATTAAAAAACAGTGTGTCTAATATTTTACTATAAAACAAATCAGCAGTGAATTAGCATCATAGGCTGTACTTTCTCTAAAGGTTGGAGTCCTTAATCTAATGAGTTACAGTCTCAGGATATATCTTGACATCTTTATAGATATAATAAAGATGATGTTTACTTGAACACAAATAGTACATAATTAAGTTAAATTTGGGCTAGCTCATTGATTATTTGCTCATCTTCTGAACATTCTCCTTACTTCACTTGGAATTTTTCTTGTCAAGAATTTGGCATATCTCCACTGAAGTTTGTGAGTTACAAACTGCTGGTTAGTGCTTCTTTTTGGTATGTAGAATGAATACCATTCTTAGAGTGAGTAAACTCATTTGCTCCTTCAAGAATGGTCCACAGCTCAGATAATGTCAGTATTTTTCCCACAAAATAAGTTTGAGTTTTAGAATTGGATCAGGCTAAATTGAAAATGTTTTCTGCTACCTAAATAATTTTTGTCCTGAAAACTTTAAATTATTGCTTCTCTGTGTTCTGAATGGTGATTTTTGGAGATGATAGGGAAGACGTGTAATCATTAGAAATAGGCGTGCTGTTGTTTTTTTTTCTTTTATTTAGGGTAAATAAAAACCTCAGTGACTGATAGACTTACTTATGGGATATTCACATGCTTAATACAAGATTAATGTAAATTCAAAATAGTTTGGTATATGAGATTTTTTTAAATTAATATGCTCTAATATACTTTGTGTAAGCAATATGTGTGTGTGATTTAAAATAATGTCATTGCAGAATTTCCAAAATTATCTTTGGATTTTGACAAAAAGGATTATATCACATCTTGTAAAGATTTGCTTTTGTTTGTAGAAGAGAATGATAATTCTGTTATACAAGGCCATGTTTTCTCCTGATATGATGGAAAATGGAGTAACAGGAAATCTGGACAAAAACAGCTGAACATGTTCTTTAAGGGATATTCTTCATTTATGGTGACATTTATATTGCAGAATTTGAAAGTGCAGATGCAAATTGAAATACACCAACAGGAGAATAAAAAACAGTTGTCTATATAATTATGAGTGAACAAATGAGAACTTGCTGATCAATGAATTGTTAATATCATAGGCTTTTTTTCCTTTTAACTGATCATTACATAGTCTTGTCATTTGAACAACCTCTAGAAAGGAAATAGATTCAGAAATCAGTTTCAAAATAGATTACTAGCTGGTCACAGTTAAACGTGGAGTAATCTCCCTGTCAGCCTTGTTTGTCTAGGATACCTGTCAAGAAAACCGAACTTCTCGTTTCTTCTGTTGCTGTTGTGAGGAAAGACCAATAGCCCTACTCTGTATGCATGAAGAGGTTTCACTTCTTAAGATAGTGAGGACAAAGGCCTCAAGTTTGGATCCAATATAATCTGTTTACATTAATGTGTCAGCTTTGCAACAAGTGACCTATGCCATGGCAACACTTAAGTGGCCTTCATGGATGATATGTAGGTGGGTAAATAGGTGGGAGACAGGCCGTGGGGCAGCTAATTTTTTCTAGGAATAAAACATCCCCTCCAAGAATACCACAAAAGCATTTGCTGTGAAAGTCTAAGACATATATGAAAATGAGGCTGGACCAAACACAGTACAACTTCAGGCTTGCATGATACACAGCGTACTACTTCATCTTTTCTTGTGCTCTGACACTGCCTTTTCTTTTCACAAGGAAAGGAAATGCAGCACGTGAAGGGTTTAGGGCAAGTACATTCAGTGGAAGCTATGAGAGAATGTCATTCTCTCTACCTTGGAGGAGAGAATACCTGGGAGTGATGTGATAGGAAGTCTAGATTTTATTTTTTTTTAATTATTATTATTTCCTTTTGTTTCCCCTGCTTCTGTGTACATTCCCCAAATGTGTTCTAATGGAAGAAGAGAAGAAGGGAGCTACTGGGAGTTAGTCCCTGGCACTGGGACATGACTTCTGTCATGACGGAGGAACGGGTTCATCACTTCACGAATCAATGTGATTCCAGTGAGCCAGTTTATTGAGTTCATTACAGATTCTTATACCTTTCATGATTAATACAGACTATTGTTTTAATAAGCTGATTCAACAATTCTCCTTTAGCAACAAGCAATCAGTTAGTTACATGAATCTTACACTCCCATGAGAAACAGCTGTGAGCATTCTAACTCAATAGACTACAAAGTTACAACTCAAGGTCTACCCAAGAAAAGTTACTACCAGAAACAAGAAGAGCATTACAGCAGAAAAATTGCTTAGTGTTGTAAAAGGAAAAACTTTGAGCCTGTGTAAGCCTTTGTATTCGTGGTGTATACGTGCGAAACCATGCACACACAGCTGCAAAGCCTTATGTCTATATTTCATTTAGCATAAGTTGTTCAGTGCTTGGAGATGCTCACAAAATGGCCTCTGGTCTGTAACCACACATCACTGTCAGGGACATCAGTTGCAGAAGCTTTTTAGTGAAGTAGTCATAAGGCTTTATTCTCTTTGCCTGTTGAGAACCTGATTATTTTGCATTAGTACAGCTTGGAAGACTTCTTGCAGGCGTTGTTAGGAAGGGTCAATTTTGAGAGCTGAGAATACTTTAAAAGCTATTGTATCAAAACCAGGAATTTAAGTGAACTTAAGCATATTGATGGAAATATGCTGCATGAGATCATTTCAATGAAGCTTCACTTATTTTCCTTGTTCCAAGCTAGGTAAGTCAATTATCTGATTTGAACATTTTGTTCAAATGCAGCTGAAACTCTTTGTAGCTGCAGTTAACTCCCATTTTTTCTACAATGTTACAAGACGTGCCATCACAGTGTAAAATGCAATACTACCCAGCATAGTGTGATTTATTTCAATTAAAAGCCTTATGGAAAATATCAAGTGCAGTGTATATTAGTGTAAGAAATCAGAGTTGACTGATAAACATCTCCTTTGACTGATATTTTCAGAAATAAATTGCCACTACTGTTCTGTTCTGTTGATATGAGCAAGATCTTAGAAAATCCAGCATGTCTTGAAAAATAGACTAACTGTTCTGCATGTATAGCTGTGTGCTTATGAAATTTAAACACAGGCAGCTATACTAGTAAAATTTGGTTAAGATGTTTGCATGGTAGGAATAGATTGTTTCTTGGGTGGTGTTGTTTTGTCATGGTAAATTTCTGGGTTGTCTGAATACACATCTCATTCTGTAGCAGGAAAATTCTTGACTAGAAAACTTTCAGAACCAACTAACAAAAATATCTACCCCATTTCTGAAAAGTTTTACTACTTGCAAAATAGAAAAGTAAATGTGAAACAACTTGCATGAGCTATAGGGTTTTTTTTTATGTCTATGTTATGAATGTTTTGCATCTGGAATACATACGTACTATAAAGTGTTAGACTGCTGTATAGGGGACTCAAAACAAATACAGTGTTTTGATTAAATTTAAGAAGTGATCCCACAAGTAATATGAGGGATGTATAAGCAATCCTTTCAGTGTTTATGGTGCTTCAATAAGCTGTGTTGTTACGAGTCTCTAGCATTCTTGCACTGCAAGTGTGTTTTTGCACAGAATGTACTTGTAAAATATCTACATCTGATGCGTTAACTCCTGACAAACTTGTTAGTACTGTTAGCTGTGGAAATATGACAGACTTCATTGTAGAACACATACACATATGTAAATACAGATTACAAAAATAAATCAATGGATGATAATATTTGAAAACTTTTAAATAGAGAACTAGGTGGTGCTGTTCTTTCATCTTTGTAGTTTAGCTGAATTTTTAAGTATGGGCTGAGAACACCCGGCTACTACTTTTCAAGAATAAATTTAGCTGTCTGAAATGTTTGATGAAGTTATTGTTTCTGATTTCATTGAGAGTGCTACTTTGAGAGCTAATACCTGCATAATACAACACACTGTATTTCATGTGGAACTATTGCATACAACAGATGGTTTAGTTTTATTCAGCATGGTGACAAACTTTCTTTAATTCTCAGTTTCAATTACTTCAGAGTGAATTCTAATAACTTTTTTGACCCTTTACTTGGCTGTATATTCAGGATTATTTGGTCAGATCAGTTTAGCGTGATTAGATGCATGAACCTTTGAGTCATTTTCCATTGTTGGTTTCTTCAACATTTTGAGCATAATTTGCTAAGAGCACAATGAGATTATCAATAATAGCTGGAAGAAATTTGTTGTAGCTGTGTAGTAGCAGTATATAAAGCCCAGTTAATTAAGCAAGAAAGCTAATTTATTAAGCTTTCTTCCATTGACAAAAAAGTGTAAAGTTTTAATCACTGTCTTGTCTCAATGCCATTAATACTGTAATAGGAAGTAGTGAAGTTAGGCTATAATAAACCACCTGGGATCTAGATAGATTTGTTATGTCAGTGTTCAATATTGCAGCAGAATAATAAATGACTAATTAGAATCCATCTTCAGTATGTAGCATTTTGGTAGAGAATGCCTCTCACTTACCACCGCTTAAACAGGAATAGATGGAAGGGAAATAACAGGGAAAATGTACTTCTGTACTGAAAAAAATGATGAAAAAGTGCTGTAGCTAGGTCAAGCTTAAGAATGTGTTTGCCCTAAGTAGGTAATTACTTATAAAAAAAAAAAGCTGTGCTGTTAATAGTCACAAATGAGTGAGTAGAAAACCACTTTCTTGCAGTTTCTCTCCCCTGTTCTTTCTAATTGCTGCATTTTAGAGAGGAATCTAAAGCAGAAAGTCTGGTTTGTACTCCTTGATTGTTCATGAGTAAGCATAAAATGCTTTTACTTTACTTGGACTAAGATTTTGTAAAATATGCAAGTAATACCCATAATATTGCAAATTAATATCTACCAAGTTTAAAAAGTAATAATTCCTCTTATGTTGATTTTTAAGATTTCAGTGCCAAGCTGTCATTATTGTCGTTCCAGTGTTTGAAAAGTACCAAAAGGTCTTTTGATTCATTTTTGTAGACCTAGAAAGAATCCCAAAACAAATCTAATTCACAAAGAAGTAATTTTTAAAATCCCTTTTAGTTCCTGGAAATCAAGTATTCTTGACACCAAAGCAGAAGCCACCTTTGAGTAGTATACTCCTGCGTTAATAGACTTTATACAAAGTTTTTTGTGTTTGCCATTAAGACTTGGTAATAAAACCTTATTCCACAACTGCAATAAGCAAATGGAGGCAGTCTTCTAACCCATACAAATTGAACCACTGTTTACTTTCAGAAGGGATGTGTTAATAGATTATAAATTGCTAACTGTAATTTGGTACAAGTGTGCAGAAGATTTTTGAATGCACATCATAAACTGAAAATTAAGCTAGTTATCTTAAGTTTCTGTTTTCTCCTGCAAACTGCAGTTTATTTCAAGTAGTAATTTCTTTTCCACTCTTCTGATTCAAAACAAATAAAACCGACAATTTGTATACTGTGAGCTAGGAATGAGCTGTTAATAAATAAATGAAGGACCACTTCCAAGTATTTCTAAGCAGTTAAGTATGAACATGTGAAGGAGTGATGTGTTAGAGTCCAAGCTAGTGGTATTTTACTGAGAGATTTGTGTAAGTTACAGATGCTTTTTAAAAATTTAATTTGAGCTGATTGCACTGAAAATGTGATTCCTAAAATGTTCAAAAATTATTTTTAGTAAATGGATGTTAGTACTTTCTCAGATCTGAGGAAGTGAGGTTTGTTATTATTATTTAAAAACAGAGCAAGTGAAAAAAAGCTGAATTTTGATCACATCTGTTCTGTGTAAATTCTGGGAAATGCAAGGCTTCCAAAAGCATCAGTAAAACTTGGATTTGCTTTCTGACTACACTACAATAATGCTAGGTTGTTTTTTGTTCCCCACCCACAGTATTACCTGTAGGGGAGAGATCTGAACTAGGTACTGAGTTCTAGGCAACTTCTCTATTTGAACTTATTCAGATTAGCATTGTAGTGTTTCCTTCCCACAGCTTACACTGCAATGAATAATTTATATATGAAATGCAAGATAACACCATGTGTAAGGTTACTTTTCTAGTCCAGTAAAATACCATAATGTAAAGAAACCATGAACTTTTTCTAATTTTTATATGTGAGAAAATGTTATGTCTTCCTTCAACATTCTTTGATTTCCAAGATCTCTCATGTTTTGCATTCCATTTTCAGCTTTTATTCTCTTTTAATCTGCACTTTCATCTCTCTTCCTGCATTGTCTAGTTTTGTAGGTTTTTTTGGTTTTATGTCAGCATGCCAACAAAAAACTTTATATGGTCAATGTAGTAAATCAGTTGAAAAAGGAAAGCTGAATAAACATGATATTATCTGTTTCAGGCCAAAATATGTAGAAAATACTCTCATCTGAAACTTCATACCGGTGTTTTCTTATCTCAGAATAAGAAAAAGACATAAGAAAGTAAAGTTTTGTGGGATTTTTTTTCTTACCATATTTGGATTGGAATAAGAATAATGGAGGTGAACAGTAAACATTACTTTACAATTTAGTAAAATATAGATAACCACAAGCAATGTAACTTCCATTGTACCTACGGAAGGGATACAGGTTGTGAGAAGGGTACAATAGAGAATTACTTTGTTTTTTGTAACAATAATTCTGCTTTTTCTGTGGCTGTACCACTTCTAAGTTCTAAGATACTCTATTTTTAATATTTGTGAAGCCTTTCACTTTGTCTTCATAGTTTTTAATTTGCCACAGTTGCAGTAACTGTTAACTCTCAACTATTTTTAAAGTAAAACTCTTTAGTGTAACTTCATTATAGAGTATGACTCTGGTTTGATTTCTTTTTCAGTAGAGATTTTAAATTTGCTGTCAAAACCTGCTGAACTCTTTCTTCCAAATATGTAATTTAAAGGAAATTTATTAAATATTTATAGTTAACATTTTTCTTCTTTTCTGTGAGAATGGGATCTCTGAACCTTTGGGTTTAACTTTTTTAAACATGGTTCATCAGTTCTAATTAAGTTGAGCTCTGAGGCTATACAGGCTTGTGGTAATGATAGAAGCGGTTTTTTGAGAGTTGTTTCATAGTGTTTGTCATGATTAATTCTACTTGAAAACCTCTATCTGTGCATAACATTGCAAACAGGGGAATTAAATGGAAATTACAAGATAGACACAGAATATTGTTTGGGTACATCTGTCCATATCAAAACTGATAACAAATGATGAACAAGATAGGGCAATTATTGCATGTTGTTTGAACCCAATTCAATTATTTATTTGGCTGTGTGTGAATATTCCCAATGTCCAGGAAACAAGTTGTTTGGGGTTTTTTGCTAGCCACTCCCACTTTCCCCTGAACTTCTGGAGAATTTAAATTGTGTATAAAACTTGGCTGACAACATTAAAAAAAAAAAAGGAATTCCAACTCTTCTGCCATGAAACCAGTTGTCTAAAATTAATCAAAGAGTGTTGTATCTTTTTATTTGTTGGGGAATGTTGTTTGAAATTCTGTTTGTTTTCATTGTGAAACACATAAGCATTGGTATATATGCTCAGATAAAATCAAGATATTGTTACTGCAGAAGAATAACTTGTGTGTTATAATTTTTTTACAATTGCAATTTGAGTTGTAAGTATAGTCCATGTGTACTGTATAACTGTTTCTGAAAATTCAAAGATGCAGTCATACTATGTGAAAAGTCATTCAGCTGCCTAAGAGTTCTTTTTTTTCATTGTTTTTTTTCAATTTGCCAATTTCTAGTCTGTATATCTTAAGTAATTGCTCTAACGAAACCTCATACTTATAATGGGACTGTTTTATCTATACTTATTTGTCAGCACTTGCATCCAAGACCGGATATGTTGAATAAGTGCAACTATTTTATAGTTTGCACTTATGCATTCATTTAAATTTTCTGATGACACTGGAGAATCAAAACCTCTTCAAAACATCAAAAATATGTACTACTTTGAAGTGTTGATGTCAACACAATTGAATTATTCAAGACCTGTTATCCGTTAGTTGAATAGAATCAGAATTAGGTTATTCCAGGTCATCATGGGTCACCTGATTAATGCTGAATATGAAAGGCTGTACTACATTCTGACCTTTGTCCTGTTTTCATGAAACAGATGTTTCTTACTGAAGAGACATAATTAGTTTCTATGGAATGGATATATGCCCACTTGCCATTCTTTAAATGTAACATTGCAGGGAACTGTTTCAGTTAATTTCTGTTAAATTCTTTATTGTTTGAAGCTGCAGGAGTTTGTCTGTTGAAGTTATGTTAGAAGTGTGAATTCCTCAGACTACAAAATAAGCTGAACAAATAGAAGCAGAAGTACCTAGTGTAAATACTCTGTACTCTGAATCTTTTCTCTTGTTTTGCAAGCACTTGAGATTATTAAAACTAAAAAACTAATTTGAAATAGTAACAAATATAACTGTTAATGTGACTTCACACAAACTAAAATTTACGCCATCAGGAGGTCACTTGAAATGCCTCTAGTTTTGCACCACATTTGTTTAATAATTGTTTTCTTTCTGAGATTTGTTTGTTAAGAAGTAATTCTCCTGTAAAATATTAGGCTGTTTACTAGCAAGGTTAAAAGGTAAAGTGTCTAATAAAATATGATAATTTAATTTTATTATGTATTTGAAGGGCAGCCACTAAATTTTCACTGGCAGATGTATTGTTTTTATTATTGACTTCCTTAGACTCAAATGAGGAGAGCTGCCAAACCACATCTTTGTAATGTGCCTTGCTAGTAATGAAGTTTAAAGACTGATCTTGCTAATCTACAGACCTGAGTGTCGCATATGTGTGGAGAAGGACAAGATTTGCAATACTAGAAGGCATGACTAGGTAGTCATATGGAAAAGACTTCAGATTAAATGTAAACTTGCATCCTTTTGTATTTCTCATGCTGTACTAAGCTCAGCAACTAGTAAAAAACCTGTAATTGGTTGAGGTTTACATGAGTATCCTATTTGAACACTGCTTCTCTGATTGTTAAACTGGAAAAATGTCCTTATCTCTCAAAATGAGAGAAAGTAAGAATGCCCTCTTCTAATCTTGGCTTATCACAGTTGAGTCAAAATTACTAGATTGGATTCTTTTACATGTAATTCAGAGAATTAGGGAAGCACTAGCACTTGACGAAATGGGAAATACTTTCTGAACAGCAGTTCAGAAATCTGCTTCACTGGTGATAGTTAACTGGAAAAATCTAGAAGCAAACTGTAGTACTGCAAAAAAAGGAGTAGAAAACAGTTGATACAGAATGACAGAGTTTTAGGAGGTAGTGTTCATGAGATTTATGATGCTATCCATTCTATATATAACTTAACCTGAATATGTTTCATGGGTTTTGGTTGTTTTTTTTTCTTTTCAGAAGCTTGAACTTAGGACCAACTTTCCCCCAATGATACCATATTATCTATAATATCTATGTAATTGTTCTCAAAATTTCCTAACTTCTGTATTGATAAAAAGGTCTCAGGAATTTGATGCTGTGAGAAGGATTTTTAAACCAGTTTAGCTCAAGTCTCTTATAAATAGATAAACAATGCGTTATTCTCCTGTCTCCCTCTTTAACCACTCTCCACCATCAACAACAGAAGCCTGTACAAAAGGTGCTTCGAATTTGGACTTATATCACAGTGTTTTTCTAAAAATACAAACAAGTGAAAGCATGAAGTTTGTATAGCTGCAGCTTCTTTACTTGAAAAATAAGCAGCAACACAAGCTGGATCAGTTACAAGAAATTCACAAGTGTGTAGAAGAGTGACTGAAATTGGAGTTGGGTAAAATTCATAATGACATCCTAGGAGCATGTGGAAGATCTTTTATCACAGGGGGAAAAAACTATCTTTTTGTTTATATGTTTTTGGTTTTTTTCATGTAATCTGGGAATTTGGCAGTGGAGTTACATATGCAGTGGGTCTTTCAGGTTCACTAAAAGCTGTTAGTGGTAAAGTCATACTCTTGTAACTTTGATTCATCTGCTCTAATTTTGGGGTTGACCGCGAGTACTTTCTGCACCTTATAATGCTATTTCAGTTGTCTAGGAAAGTGCCTTGTGTCATAAGACTTTTTGTTTGCTTTAAGGCAAATGATGTTCTGATAGCTTTTGCTTTTTTTGAAGAATGGCTTTATGTGCATGCTGACATTTCTCAGCAACAACCTAGGCAAAGCACCTCCTGTGATGGCATTGATCTTAACATAGCTGCAAAAATATTCCTACCTTCTTGAATAGTGCTAGCCAAAAGGAGTGGACATGGGCTTTGTGCAAGTTCTTTGAAAGACGCTTTTTTTTTTTCATCTGTTGATCCTATCACTGAAGTCTTAACAAAGTTGTCTTTTTCGTCAATAAGTGGTAAATTTGGGGAGGTAGTATTTGATGTGAAACTAAGCTACTGGCTCTTCTTGCACAGCTTAGAACCTTAGGTACTTTAGAATATGGCACATTAATTCATTGTCAGCTCTTGCACCTTCCTAACAATGCTCAGCTACACAAAACATGTTGGTGGGTACTGATGGGTACTTCTCTGTCAGCTGAGATCTAGGAGAAATACTGAGGTAGCAGGCAGACAAACAAGGTGAGAGGACTAAAGTGAAAAAGCAGATATGTCCCCCTGCTGACAAGCTCAACTTGCTCCCATTTCTTGTTAGCTACATTCACATAGTAACATAAGATATTAATGGTGAGTTAAAAGTTGGGAAAATGCATAGCGTTTGGAAAATAATGGGTGGAAAGGAGAGGGAGAGAAGTAGTGTACAATAGAATAACAGAAAGTAGATGCACAGAATGTGATATGAGGCATGAAAGGGACACTGCCTTCTGTAAGGCACAGGAAAATAACATAACTGTTTCAGATGGAAACAGGATCCAGGGAACTACAGGCCTGTCAGTCTGACCTCAGTGTCAGGGAAAGTCACGGAACAGGTGATCTTGAGTGCTATCATGAAGCACATCCAAGGGAACCAGGTGATCAAGCCCAGTCGACACAGGTTCACAAAAGGCAGGTCTTGCCAAACTAACCTGATCGCCTTCTATGACAAAGTGACACAGCTGCTGGATGAGGGAAAGGCTGTGGATGTGGTCTTCCTGGACTTCAGGAAAGCCTTTGACACAGTTTCTCACAGCATTCTGCTACAGAAACTGTCAGCCTCTGGCCTGGACAGGCACACACTCTTCTGGGTGGAAAACTGGTTGAATGACTGGGCCCAGAGAGTGGTGGTAAATGGAGTTAAATCCAGCTGGAGGCCAGTTACAAGTGGTGTTCCCCAGGGCTCAGTGT
>WAAB01000567.1:79101-101462 GCA_013389865.1 Piaya cayana
TGTTCAGCCTGGAGAAGAGGCTGAGAGGAGACCTCATTGCTCTCTATAACTACCTGAAAGGTGGTTGTAGAGAGGAAAGAGCTGGCCTCTTCTCCCAAGTGACAGGGGACAGGACAAGAGGGAATGGCCTCAAGCTCTGCCAGGGGAGATTTAGGCTAGACATTAGGAAAAAGTTTTTCACAGAAAGGGTCATTGGGCACTGGCAGAGGCTACCCAGGGAGGTGGTTGACTCGCCTTCCTTGGAGGTGTTTAGGGCATGGGTGGACAAGGTCCTGAGGGACATGGTTTAGTGTTTGATAGGAATGGTTGGACTCGATGATCCGATGGGTCTCTTCCAACCTGGTGATTCTATAATTCTATGGAAAGAAATTCAAAGATCCCTGCTATGTGTAGCTAGTCTGGCCTCAAGACACAGTTTAGTTGTAAACAGATTGGCACTTCAAAAATATTTTTAAAGTTCTTCATTAGAATTAAGAAATTACGTTTTGCACAAGCTTCTGGTCTATATACTTTCTGTGATAAAAGAATAAAACAGTCTTTAGGGTCAAATATTAACTATCAATGAATGGTTATCAATGGATATTTTTTTCTTTGTAATAGCGCAAGTTTGTTATCTTATTACCTCACTGTTTCCTATATAGGACCTCTTTAATTCTCATGATTTACTTGTTTCCGTGATTGGTTTTCCCATGTCTGATTCCAGAAGAACAGCTTGAGTGACTTCCTCAATTCTGTTCTTATACAGGGACAAGTATCTCGTACTTATGTTCCAAATGCGGTGTGCTTGACTAGCCTTAATCCAGAGGGTGAATATCCTTCTATGAACAGAGCCTATAATAGTTTTCAGAATACATATCAGCACTAATCTGCTGTTCTAAGTTGCCATATAATATAGTCTCTATTATTAACTAAGAATTCATTTTTAAATAAGATTAAGAGGGTTTTTTAAATAATCCTTCCTTATTTTTAATGTCCACTACTGCTGGATTACTGCTTATGCCATTTACAGGCACTGTTACAGTTGGAGACTAGTGATTTTAATTTTTATTTTAATTATTTTTTGCTTTGCTTCCAAGTCTGAAGCTATCAGCTTAAACCAGGAAACTCTTTATAGTGTGCAAAAGGAATTACTAACTGCAATTCCTAATTTCTGAATGTTTTACTCCTCCAGTGCTCCAAGTCATTAAGTTTTTTCTAGATGTAGATACCTATAGTTCTTCCCAAGTTACCATCAGTAAATTTAGTTAGCACATTCAGCCTGTATACAAGTGTTGCTTATCAGAATGTTAAATCAGGTTTGTGCAAGGAACAATATGAGGCTCTCCAGAAATAAGCAGAAGCTTGTAGAATTTATTTTTCTTATAATGTGCAAAATTTTCTGCCTTGGGACAACCTGAGGATATTTAATTGCTACCTTTTATTTCTATAAAAATAAGTAATTTTTGTAAAATTTTATCCAATATGACAGTTATCACACTTAAAATATTCTACAACTTGTGATGCAGAACTGAAATTTGCTTTACTTTTTAATCAAAATTCTATTGGCATTACATAAAAAAATTGTATACTGATGGAAATATTTTTCCCTCTTCAGTCTTCTTTGCAAGACTTTACTTGTCGATAGTTCTTTCTATCATCATGAAAGCCTGAATTTTCTCTTGCCTTCTTTTGGTTTTATGATTAAATTTTATTATAGATGTCTTTGTTTTCAACAGGATTAGTTGAAAATTGATCAGAGTAGTCTCTTGGTGTAGCTGTTTATTCAGTGAAATCAAAAGCTTCTCCAATACGTTTTGGGGTTTCTTCCATTTGATTGAGATGACCTTTCCAGACAAACTCGTGTGAAGGCACTGAATCTAAATATATTCCACATATTGGTGAGCTTTGACCAGATGCTTTAATTTTCCATTATGTCCTTCTGAAATGAAAATTATTTATTTCAGGCTTGGATTTGTTTATCCTCTAGGTAAATCTGAAATGCTTTCTAGTTGTTCAGTCCAAAGATATATTCTGCACTGTGATTTGGCTATTTAACAAACAAATTTACTTGATACTGGTATGGCAGAAAGTCATAAATCTCATCCTAATCATATTTCTTTGTTCCAAATACTGGTACTGTATGTTCTTGAATGCATATCTGGTAAGTTGAAAACTCTAGAAATTAGCTAACTTAGAGTAGTGTCTGTCTGTGGAGCAAAACCATCAAGCTGTCAGTAGAGTTTTAATTTTAAAAAGGACAGTCTCTTCCAAAATTCTTCTGTGGGTTACAGTTACAAAAGAGAAAACAGGTGGCATTTTATTTTTAGTATTCAACTGCTTATAAACATTTACTTCTGCCTTTGAATAATGGCTTTTACAGGCTTGCAGGATTTTTTTTTATGACTGTAGAATAGCATGACAATAATATAAAGAAATTATTGCTTAATATAATGATAGCTTTAGTTTAGTAAAAATGTCGTTTTTCACTTGGGAACAGTATACTGGCATTACATTGGTTTAACAAGAATTAATTGATTATTAGTGCCTATAGTTTTTAAATGAATTCTTGATCATCTATAGTTGTTCATCTAAATAAGTATAAATTCTAAATTTTATAGAAGTTTTTCATGACTTAATTTGCGTTAATATGTGTGTATATGCATGTGTATGTATAATTTAAAAAATAGGTGAGGAATGTCTGTTGCATTGAATTATGCTTGATTTTCACTTTTGTAAGAAGAAAAATCTAGGTATCTTTTTACTTGTGACAGTTTCATGTAATGTGACTAAGACTGAAGTTTTTAGACTTACGTTTTTCCCTCTGAAAGGTTTACAACAGTGAAGTTAACTGTTTATTGAGAGTAACTTTTAGAAAATAGGTCTTCCACTTATCTACTCATATTTGTTCTGTAGCATATAGTTATATCTTTTAAGTATTAAGGATGTTAGTAGCCTGTGGGCATATATATGTAAACATTTTACAAACATGTTACTGAACACTTAATCTCATAGATGTTCAGGAGCAATCTTCAGTTTCTCCTTTCCTTGGTCAGACTTGGAAAAATTGCAGAGCATATTAGAGCAAGACTTCTGAAGAATTTCTTCAGAAACTACAGCATGTGTAAAGTCATTTAGAGACCTGAATGGCTGCCTTGTGAAATCTACTCATAATATGATATTCAGATAATTCAGATTTATCTACGAGTTTATTTTAGTTGATGATCTTTCAGTAAGCACCAAGGCAATTATTAGAGAAGATTTCTTTCCATGATAGTTACTGAAGGAAGAAAACACATTCTGATCAGGTAACTGATCCATTTCTACTAGAATACTTTCATTGATTCACTTTAATATTGGAGCAGACTAGAAAGTAATAATTCGAAGAGTTCAAAGTTGTGGTTACTTGCTGTGTTTACCCCCAAGGACTTCCATCAAAATCTTACTAAATCCAGGTGCACATTTAAAAAGTTAAATAACTTACTTAATTTATTGGACTGGGACTGACAAATTAAAAGACTGAATCATTGTTTATTATAAAATGTCAGTTGTCAGAAAGATCACTGTCCTCCTACGTTGTTTCTAAATGTTTTTGCTTGGGAAATTGATCAAATTTTTCATCACTTCTTACTTTGCCAGGTTGCATTTGTTCTGCAACTTAAAGCTGTTAGATATGCTCTAAATACTCTGAAAATTACAAATCAGTTGGATGGCAGTGTTAGTCAGCGTCTTCAGCTGTTGTGTCTTCCTGTAAGCTTTGTAAGGGCGATAGTTAGCATGTGGTGTTTCTCAGTTTTTCCATTTCACTGTGGTCCTCAGTGAAAGTTTTCGTTGTGGCATCCTTTGTGTGCCTGACTGCTCTGAAAAATGTGGAGCAGCTCTGAAGGCAACTGGGTAAGCTCTGTTGCTGAGTACCTTTGGTTCTACACTTGCCCATACAGATACAGGAGAGGTCTGGAGGAGGTGGCCCAACCAGCTTCAGGGAATGGTGAAGGTCAGCAGAGAAGTGGTAGGGAAGAACAACTGATGAGGAAACACTATTATGCCTGCAGAAGAGGAATACAGCGGCTGTGAGGAAGAGGATATAGCAATAAGGCTGGATCAGAGCAAGAGGGAAGAGAAGCTGCAGAATTGTGTGATGGGGAGACAAGGGTCTGTGGAATATTATGGACAAGGAGGATGGCAGTGGCCATGGACCACTTCAGGGATGATGGAAGAAACCAATCAAGCTATGTGTGTATTTTTCATAGATTCCTAGAATGGTTTGGATTGGGAGGGATCTTAAAGGTCATCTAGTTCCAACCCTGCTGCCATGGGCAATGACACCTCCCACTAGACCTGGCTGCTTAAGGCCTCATCCAACCTGGCCTTGAACAATTACAGGGAAGAGGCATCCACAATTTCCTTGGGCAATCTGTTCTAGTTCCTTACAGCCCTAATCGTGAAGAATTTCTTCCTAAGGTCTAATCTGTAACTTCCCCCTTCCCAAATTATAACCATTCCCCCTCATCCTGTCACTATATGACTGCATAAAAAGTGCCTCCTCAGTCTTCCTGTAGACCACCTCAAGGTACTGGAAGGCTCATATCAAGTGTCCCTGGAGCTGTCTGTTCTCCAGGCTGAACAACCCTGACTCTCTCAGCCTGTTCTTGTAGCAGAGGTGCTCCAGCCCTCGGATCATCTTTGTGGCCCTCTGGACCCATTACAACAGTTCCATATCTTTCTTATGCTGGGGATTCCAGAACTGGCTGCAGTACTCAGGGTGGGGTCTCATGAGAGCAGAGTAGCAGAGAATCAACTCCCTCAACTTGCTGGCCATGCTTCTTTTGATGCAGTCTAGGGTATAGTAGGTCTTATGGGCTGCGAGTGCCATTGCTGGCTTATGTTGAGGTTCTCATCAATCAGCACCCCCAAGTCCTTCTCCACAGGGCTGTTCTCAATCATGTCAACACCCATCATATATTGAAACCACAGATTGCCCCAACCCAGATGTAGGACCTTGAGCTTGGCATTGTTGAACCTCATAAGGTTCACACAGGCTCACTTCTACAGCTTGTCTAGGTCCCTCTAGACAGTGAGATCAAGTGCTTGGGGTCATCTGCAAAGTTGCTGAGGGTGCACTTGATCTCACTGTCTATGTCATCAGTGAAAATATTAAACAGCACTGGTCCCAGTTCAGACCCCTGAGGGGCACCATATGTCACAGTCGTCCGTCTGGACATTGAGCTCTTGACTGCTACTCTTTGAATGTGATCATCCAACCAATCCCTTATCCACCAAATAGTACACTCATCCAATCCATATCTCTCTAAACTGGAGAGAATGATGTTGTCGGGAACTGCGTCAAAGGCTTTACAGAAATCCAGGTAGGTTAAATCTCTTGCTTTTCCTGTGTCCACTAATGTGATCTATGATGGGATGAAACCAACTAGGCTGGTCAGGCAAGACTTGGCTCTGGTGAAGCCATGCTGGCTGCCATTAATCACCTTCGTGTCCTTCGTGGGCTTTAGCATAGCTTCTAGGAGGATCTGTTCCACGATCTTCCCAGGCACAGAGGTGAGGCTGACAGGTCAGCAGTACACAGGGTCGTATTTTCCACCCTTTTTATAAATGGGCAGAATGTTACCCTTCCAGTCACCAGGGACTTGTCCTGGCTGCCATAACTTTTCCAGTATCACAGAGAGTGGCTTGGCAAACACATCAGCCAATTACATCAGAACTCTGAGGTGCATCTCATCAGGTCTCACAGACTTATAAATGTTGAGGTTCCTCGAGTGGTCATGAACCTGGTCTTCCCCTACAGTGGGAGGGGCTGTACCGCCTTGGTCTGCTTCTTGTTGTCCATTGCCCCAGAAGGGGTGAGCAGAGCAGATGTCAGTGAAGAATAAGGCAAAAAAAATAAATTGAGTACCTCAGCCTGATCATTTGTTGGTAGGAGGTCCCATTTTCATTCATCATTCACTTGCTAAGTTGAGCTTAAGCTGCACTTTGACCACAGTTGGGCAGCATGCCTATACTCTTTCTGCGTTCCCTGTCTCTGCTTGCACTGCCTGTGCAGTTTCTTCTTGCTGTTTAGTTTGACCAGCAGGTCTCAACTTGGGCACATTAGACTCTTTCCTTCCCTGCCCAATTCCCTACATCTGAGGACTGAGTGTTTTTGTGCTCTATGGAATGCATCCTTAAATATTTGCCAGCTCTGTTCTTCTCCCTTGTCCCTGAGGACCATTTCCCTGGGGATCCTCCTGTCTAAATCCTTGAAGAGGTGGAATTTTGCTTTCCTGAAATTTAGGGTCCTGACTATAATCCTTGCCTGTCTTATATCCATCGATGTATGATTGCTGCAGCCCAGATCTTAATGTCACCTTTGATCTTAATGTCACTAATGCGTTCACTTGCATTTGTCACCATCAGGTCCAGTACTGCATACCTTGGGTAGGGGTGTCTGTTACCTCAGTTAAGAAATTATCTTTGATATACTCTATGAATCTCCTGGGTTTTCTACAGCTCTGTGCTGCTATTCCAGCATATGTCAGGGTGGCTCAAGTCCCCCAGGAGGATGAGAGATTGTGTACATGAAGCCTTCTGCAGCTGGAGGAAGAAGACTTCATCAGTAATAGAATTATAGCATTATAATCATCAACATTGAAATGGTTTAAGCAAGAATACATACAAGTAAAATGATGTATTGTTTATGCCGTTTAGTCATGTAGGCACATAACCAGATGACCCTGCTCTGCTGAAGGTTTAATCCGTGAGCTTAGAGTTCAGGACACAGCTGGAGTGCTACTGACCTGTGTATGTCTTTGCACTTTGGTAGTGTTCTGGGAGACTGAGATTATTTTGCTCCAATTTAAAGATGTTTTAAGTTGTCTCTTGTGCTGCCTAGAACAGTTTTACAGCTGCCAGTATTTGCAGGTTTGATAATGTCATAGAATTTGGTTTACGTATACATTAACTTTTGAAGTATTTCATAACTACAAATACTAAACCAGTTTAATATGTCTGTATATACTTTTTCATTATTTCAAATTGTGTTTCTTTGATTGCAATAGACATACTACAAAAAAAAAGCAACCTGGAAGTGTAATTGAATGTAACACTTTTTGTCTAATAACGCTCTGCTTTGATAGTATGATGGTTAACTTGCTGTCCTGATTAGTTGAGGTATTTAAATGATCAATGTACCAAATACATATGAGTAAAAGAACCAAATGTTTCAAATATAGGTATTATATTAGTTCAAAAAGACTTCAGTTTATTAAAGGAAACAATAATATTAGTTTTGTAAGTGCATGTATCAAAAATACATTAAAATAAATATTTATAAATTTATTTATGTAAGATTACGAGACCTTATGTTTTTCCAACATATGTAGTAAACTGTGATTTTGTAATACTCATTCAGTAAAGATCAAGAACTTATTGAAGTCATAGCCTTCTTCCTATGTTGCAGTCAGTCATGTGGTCCACCTAGTTATTGATTATTTTCCTCCTGTCTTTTGCTAAAATTATAAAATTAAAATGTTAGCATTTTGTTCTTGGTTTAGTTGTAGTATATAACTAAATTTGTTTTGAATATAAAATCAAAATACATGTTTTTCTTGCTTTTTCCCTGACTTTCCTACTCCTATCTTCTTGAATCTTTTGAGAGCTTCCTGTTTATTTGATATTTAACCATTCGTAAGCGTTCAAAAGACTCGTGTCACAGCAGGCTTTCAAGGTAATCATCTAAATGGCATATTATAGTAACAAATATGAGCAATTCTCCGCTCACTTTCAAATTCTGTAATCTAGGATACTCTTAACAAATGTAGTCAGTTAAAAAAAAACACACCCTATTCTTCACTCCAACATCATTATCACTTTCTTAAAAGGTAGATGCTCAATTCGGCATGCCAGCATGTTGACTTATGTTATTGGACTGGTATTCTGACCTGGTTATAAGATGGCAGCCTTTGTGGTGATAACTTTTATTTAAGTTTGCATAGTACTCTTGCTTGTGATATTTGATTCTGTTGGTGATAATACTTGTTAATGAGTGTTTCTGACCTTAATAGACTCTGGAACTTCCTGGATTGAGTGTATGCCTCCAACTAAATCATCACTTTACAGAAAAAAAAGATTATAAATACTACATTTGCCCTTTTAGATAGTTCTGCACTTTCTAAACATAGTTCAATACTGTTTCTTCAACTCTTAACTAAATCTTTGTAATGTTGGTGGCTAGGGGAGTTTTAATTTTTTTTTTATCTTTAACTTTTATCCATGCTAGCTGTAATATTTAATTGTGTACATTGAGCTATAATATACATGAGTTTAAGTTAGGATTTCTCTGTCCTTAATGGGGAAAGAGGCTACTAATGCTCAATTTCTAGACTGCAAGTGTTTAAGAACAAAGGTGTTCATTTACTTGTTTTTTAATCAGATATCTAAGCAATCAAGAAAACCATATAATTATTTCTTCTCACCTTGGCCACAAGTTCATTAAGCTCAGTTCATACATAACCTCATGGCCACAGGGGTAAATTTGCCTATTTCAAAAGTACTTTTGAAAAGACGAATTTTCATTTTCTGATTAGGGAGAAGAAGGAATAAATGAAGTGAAAGAATGTAGTCAGGCTGAAAATAGAAAAAAATAGTCATTTTACTTCAGTTCTTTAGTGAGTTCAGAGAACTGAAAAATGGCTGGATGTGATTTGGCTTGGTAAGAGGGCAACTGTGTATGAGTGCTGCTTTTGATGCATAACTGCCTAACTTGCACAGGAGAGGCTGTCTTCTACTACTTCCAACAGTCAGTAAAATGTAAATACTATGTTTTTTATAAAGGACAGGATAGTATGAAAACATCTACAAGTTTAGAAAAAAATCATAGCTTATGACTTGAGTGCATGCTAGTAAAAATGAGGAAGTTGGATAATTTCCATTTTCAGAGTGGAAATAGTTCACTACTTCTGTCTAGTTCTTTTCTCAGCTTCATGTGGGGCTTTTGCATGGCTTTTGCTGCTCTTTTTATCTGTCCTTGGAGTTTTTCTAAAATTATTTGTCAAATTTAGAAGTTAAAAAAAAAAAAAAAGACAAAAACCCTCCCAAAAACCCAAACCCTAAGGCTAACAGTTCTCCCTCCTTCCTCCTTCATGGATGTCTTAGATCTTTTAGTGGAAAGTGTATAATAGAACAGTAAAAGTTATGGACACACTTTTCTACATGTCAAAGTAAGTTAAAGCAAACTTCCCTCCCGCTTTGTTCAAAACATCTGAAAGGACTAATTTCTCCCTCATCTGTCAGTGAAGTATTTGGGAGGGGACGGCTGGCAGCTTACTGGATGCTATTGTGAATACAGCTTTCTTCTGGCTTACAGAACTAGTTTGGCAGTTTTATGTCTCCTTTTTGCTGCTTCAAAGTTTACAGTCCATCTGTTGGACATAAACAAGCCAGCAAGTCTTCTTGGGTTAGAAGGGCTGTCTGTCTGATTCAATGGCAGTTGAAGGCAGGGCTTGTGATTGGATGGGGGGAATGTTGCATACAAGGAATAAATGTGTACAGCATTGTAGGTGCTTTTGGATATTGGAAAGTAGGGAACTCATTTTAATTGTGGCTGAACAAAATAATAGAATGGAATTTCAGTTGCAAGAGACTTACAATGATCGTGTACTCTAAATGGTGGAACAAAAGTTAGAGCATGTTATTAAAGGCATTGTCCAAATACCTCTTAAACACTGACATGCATGGGGCATCCACCACTTCTCTAGGAAGCCTATTCCAACTTTTGACCACATTCTCAGTAAAGAAATACTTTGCAGTGTCCAGTCTGAACCTCCACTGGCACTGGCTTGAAGTATCCATATGTGCTCTGTCACTTCATCCCAGGGAGAACAGATCAACACCTCTCTATTTCCCTTCCTTAGGAAGATGTATAGAGCTAAGAGTTTGCTCTGAGCTTTCTTTTCTCTAAACTAGCCCCAAATCCTCAGCTGTTTCTCAGAGGGCATGCCTTCCAGCCATTTCACCATCTTTTTTTTGTCTTACTCCTGGACTCTCTCATGGTTTAACCCCATCCAGCCAAATTTGGCAGCTAAAACTATGCAGTTGACGCTCCAAATCCCCATGCCCTTCCTCCAGTGGGGAAAGGTGAGAGGGAAATGAGAGGCAAAAGACTTACAGGTTAGAAACTAAAACTACAGCTTTAATGAAATGATGATGATAATAATGATAAAGATAATAATAAGAAAGTAATACAGTATATACAAAGTTATGAGATCATGCCCCCACTCCTTGATGGTTGTACGTCCCCAGAAATGCTGCAGAGCAGATGTGAGGCAATGGGTCCATGGCTAGGAGGGAGCTGGATTCAGGAACACATGGATCTGGAAGCAGGAACAACAGGATAGGCAAGGTCCTCACTGGACATTGGCCATCACAGAGGAGAGTGAGACCCTTGTGATCTTTCAAGTTTAGACCGAGTACGGTGTGTATGGAATGGAATACTCTGATGGTCAGCTTAGGCTCACTTGCCCTATTCACCCCTCCTCATGTTAGCATTGGCGTGACAATAAACATATAACACTCCGGGAAGAGTTATATGTGGCGCTTTATTGTGGGGCCCTGGGAATCAGGGGACAGTCAGTACCCAGATCTGATCCCAATGACTGTTAAAACGAGACCGCAATTTATCCTCATGAGATTTCGCAGTCTAATGTGTATTCAACAGGTTAGATCATTGCCTAATGCATATGTATGTTTTGATGACTTCATCGGTGGATTACGACATCAACCCTTTTTGCGCCTGCGTGCCTCCGTCTGGTGGTCGTTGGGATGAAGCACATACTCTTCCTCTTGATGAAGACAACAGTCATCCTCACTATGAACGTTTTACCTTTCTCTTCTTGGACAATGTCCAACGTGAATTCATTGCCAGTTTTCTCCTATCCCTACTTAATTAACTCTGGTTAGCTAGACTCTGTTCTTATCTTGCTACTTGAGTGATTTATGGTCTCCTGTTTTTAACAAGATGCTGTTAGCTCTTATCAAACTGCTAGCATTCCCAAGTAACTAACACTTCTTCCTAAAAAACTAGGTTTTAAGATTTCTTGTAACTTTAAAACTATCACATACATTTAAATCATTTCTTTTCTTGATTTGCAACTAATTCAAACTACTGTATATAATAAAGTTGTGGTTCTCGCTCCAACTCTCACAGGTGCAGCCCCCTTCCACCAGCTTGAGGATGGCCTTGGTTAAGTATAGGCATTGGTCTTTTGGCATACTAATGCACTGTCTCAAAAACATGCAGTTAGTTTTCAGAGAAATGAAGTTACTTTACAGCAACTATTAGTCATAAAACTGACTCTAATTTACCTTAAACTACAACATTCCATCCCTTATACTATACCATTTACGTCATGCTCAGGTAATTACTACTTGTATTTTTAAATATACAAATATATTGCAAGTTCATGATCCGTCCTCTCAAAAGTTCATTAAAGCAGTTACTTAGGGTGAGGATAATAATATAAAGAGTCATCATGGTTTGTGCCCACAGGCTGCAAGTTAGAAATGCCAACCTTGAGAAGGTTACTGGACACCGCATGATGAAGCTAGTTCATTATTCTGAAAGAAAAACTTAGCAAACACTGTTAGTAATAAAGCTTAATATTGAGTATTCTCACCCAGGGTCATATTTCCTTGAGGTACACGTTGAACTTTTCCATCTTTTAGCATTACCCACCAAATATGTCCAGGCCCTTGAGTGAAAACAGCCCCACAAATGGGTTTGCCTTTTAAGTGGGAGAAACCCAAGCAATTTTCCCCAGCAAATTCCTTTCATGCACCACAGGAACTTTATCAACTTCTGTTGTGTGTAGAAGGTCTGATTGAGCAGGACCACCTTGACTGGTTGATCCACTGATGTTTACTAACCAGGTGGCCTCTGCCAAATGCTTATCCCAATTTTAAGATGTACTGTCCCCCATTGTGTTCATGGTATTTTTTAATAGTCCGTTATATTGCTCAGTTTTTCCTGAGGCCGGTACATGATAAGGAATATGATATATCCATTCAATACCATGTTCTTTGGTCCAGGAATCTATAAGATTGTTTTTGAAATGCGTATCGTTGTTTGACTCAATTATTTCTGGAGTACCATGCCTCTATAAAACTTGCTTTTCAAGGCCTAGGATGGTGTTATGAGCAGTAGCATGGGATACTGGATATGGTTCGAGCCATCTGGTGATTGTTTGCTCTGTTGTAAGCACGTAATGCTTACTCTGTCGAGTTCTTGGGTGTGTGATGTAGTCAGTTTGCCAACTCTCCCCATATTATATTTCAACCATCATTCCCATAAAGGCATAAAAGCTTTAACCTTTTATCTTGCTTTATTGCAGTGCATGTTTCACAGTCGTGGATAACCTACGCAATAGTGTTTATGGTTAAATACACCCCTCAGTCACGTGCCCATTTGTGCATTGCATCCCTTCCCTGATGACCTGAAGTATCATGAGCCCATGGAGCTGAAGATAGTTCACCTTTATGTTGCCAGTCCAAATCTGTTTGGAACACTTTAGCAGCCTTATCCACTTGCTGTTGTTTCAATATTTCGCAGTGGCTCAACTCTTGGGTATGTAGGCATCTCTATTTTAGAATATAGTACCCATCAAGGGATGGGCTTGTCTCAGTTGCAGGAGACTGAGACAAATCCTGTGTATCCACACCTTGAATATAGGAATTAGGTTCCCATCCACTGAAAACTGGAGTAGTTTGAGGTGTGGGTCTGTGAGGAGTAGGAGCCATCGTCCCTATGAGACAATTTATGAAGCAGTTTATTGAATCCTTTGAGCACTTTTCCAGATAATTTCTCCAGAGCCTAGACACAGCCTCTGAAGGCTGAGAGAGACTATCTTCATATTGTCTGAGTTTGTCAATTATTTCACCCACCGTTGGATTACTAGCAGATTTTCCCCAAATCATTGTTGACAGTGTGTGAGAATACACCAGTGGGGCACCTTTCACAAACTTCTGTAACAAAGCTTGGTGACATGGCATTTTGTCAGGACGTATTTGAATGCCTTGCACTGTAGACCAACTCTAATAAAGCCAGTTCTCTCAGGTACTTAATACCTCTCCTGGTGGTGTTCCCTCTAATTGGGTGGCACTCAATATCATTTTTATAGAGACACCTGTCTCTTACAACTGCTGAGAGTCATCCCCAGAGGCAAAGGATCTCTGTCTTTTTCCAAAAGCCCTTGTTAATTTCTCCGTCACCAACTAGGGGTCCAATCTGCTTGGCTTCTTTACCATCTAGGTCTATGATATCCACTCTATTATCCCAGCACTGAAACAACCAGGAATCAATTGGCTCACCTTGATGATGGCTAAAATCTTTTCTTAGAATTTGCAGCTCCTTCATAGATAAGGATCTGATGGTTGTATCTGGTTTTGGTTTTCCTGAATTATTCTGCTGATGCTGTGATGGCACTGGTTTCAAAGGATATCTTTGTGATAGAGGATTTAAAGGTAATATAGAATTCTGTAATGGTAAAAGACTTGGCAGTTGTGAAATACTTGGAAATGGCAAAGGACTTGATGGCCATGATGGCCTTGGCAATGGTGTAGGACTCGACAGCCACTCCTCTTCTAATTTATACTTGAGCCTGACATTATTCTGTCCTAGGTGCAGAGAAGGTGTAACAGATTCCTCTGAGAGTTTTTCTTTCAGAGTACTGGAGCTTAAACAATCAGAAGTAATTTCTCAGGGCCTATTGCCAAAATTTCTAAATGAGCTATGTGTATACATATGTGCAGATAAATGCTACTATCAAGAACCTGTACAGAAGGAAATGAAAATATATTATTCGGTTTCCAGGCATCAGTATTCAGCAAGTCCATAACTTTTATAAAATTTTAAAGTTTTGCTATCACTCACAGATAAAATAAATTGCACAGATTATCTTACTGCAATATAGTTGCAGCTCATTGGAACTCTGAACCCCAGTATGACTCGTCGTCCCCTCGCTGAGTCTTGTAAACAGGTATTTTTGCACTGCAAATGTCAGTACACCCGGTGTAGTATCTGTTGCCAACTTCACGTGGTAGCGTATTATTGAACCGTAGTGCAAAGCCTGGAGAGTTTTAATTAGAAAATAGTCCTTTTTAGTATTGATGTTGACCTTGATTAAGGTGGTTTTTTTTGTTTTGAAAACTCTTAAGCACTTTGGGTTTTGAGAACAGTATTTTTTCCTGTGGTAGATTTTGCTACAGCAGAATAACTTTATGTAAGAAAATATTCCATATTTGTAAAGGCAAATGTGATGCGCAGGCAGAATTTTATGTTTACGTATTAATAGGTACAGACAGAAGTGATAGAAACACAGAGCTGTTAATTGATCTCTACTAATAAAATTATAATGCATGGGGAACATGTTAAGAGAATAGAAATTCAGTATTCAAGGGGTGGTTATCATCATTCTGATGTAGTGTTTAAAATTGCAAGATGAGACTGAACTATTTTTATTGCTTGTTTGCCTAGGCCTGTACCCGTATTTGCCTGTTATTTTTCAGTTTTCTCTATTTAGAAGTAGTAAAACGAATATTTTTTTTCCTACCTGTATGCAGCATATGTTTGCTTTGTAATATACTGTGCAACAGCAGTTTGCCTGTGGCTTTTAGGAGCTGCAAAGCCAATTAATTAAAATTCTCAGTCTGCTCTGGAGCCTTTAAGTAGACTGTTTTATTTTCTGTACTCATACACTCTATTCATAGGTATCAATTCATTGGTGTGTTAAAACACATTAACATTTGAAGTTAGGTTGTTTTTTTTTTTCAATGCAGCTGACTTCAGGCATCTGGATGACTTAAAAAGTGTTGGTCTTAAAGTTTTTATTTATTATTTTCTTGTCTTTATTCCATAAATTGGAATTGCATTAATATTTTTATTGCAAGTATGTGGTTAGCTTATATTTTCAAGGACAGAATTAAATAAGAAAATATTCTGGGGTACGCTTATCTGTCTTTGTTCTCTTTCTAGATCTGTAGCCACAGAAAGTCTTCCCTGAGTTGTCTTAGTGTTTATTTAAAACAGTGGGATGTTTCTAAGGAACATTGGTTGTAGTGTTGTCTACTTGTTCTGCAGACATCCCCTTTTAAATTGGGTTTGTACTTTGACATGTTTTTCCAAAACCATATTTTACAAAAGGTTCTGAAACGTGAAATCACAACACCAAAACGCATTGCTTTTGAGGACTTCCCTGGGGCGGTTTTGGTTTTATTTTCCTTCTGAATTAGTCAATGGCTGTGGCAGATCTTTTCCGGATCCTCAGCCTTGTGAACTTCAGCTGGGAACATCTCCCAAGGATGCTGAGGTGTCCATTCTACATTTGCCTCTGCTGACCCAGGAGCCCTGAATTTCATCAGACCCTCAAGGGAGGTTGCAACAGAGGGGCAGGTGAAGCATGTGGATGATGTCAGTAACATGCTTCTGCTACTCAAGTTTGGACAGTTGTATGGACAGTGAAATGGTTTAATTCCCAGAATTCAGTAACATAAAAATTGGAGATTTAAGGTCCTAACAACTTCTGCCAGCTCTCAATCTGTATTTAGAGCATGGGAGTGGTGGATGAAAGGAAGATTTTAAACATGTGAGTAGTTACATAAAAAAAAAAATGTATTATCAAGTTTGCATAACTTGCTCTAGTGATGTACTTTCTTTGCCTACATTTAAAACAAAAGCTTTAATTTAATAAAATAATTAATTTTCTATAATTTCAGGCCAGCCCTCTCTTTTAGAAAGAAGTTATTTGAAATAGAATTTGTAGAAGAAAAAAAAATATATACTTCTAGACCTTTTCCAAAAAGTTTTAAGCTTGATCTTCTAGTTGTGTCTACTTTGTGGAAGTATTGTTTATATATCATGAAATACTTAGCTAAGTAAAAAGACAAACCACATGTATCTGAAAAAGCCTAGATCAGAATTTGTACCTCGATGATCCAGTGGGTCTCTTCCAACCTGGTTGTTCTATGATTCTATGACAGTTTGAGGTGTATGAATATCTTTTTCCAACTTTTGTAGGCTACATCAAGTGTAACTCTAGATCTGCGTAGGCCACTCTGTAGCCTGTGTGCTGCCTCTCCCTATTAACACATATTGTGATGCATGAGTGGAAACAAGTGTAGAAAACATGTATCAGTAACTGAGTTTAGTATGCAGTACCTGAGCTCCTAGGTGGTTTTGGTTTGCTGGGCTGGGATAACAGTTTAATGTGCTGTGCTGAAGCTGGGTGTGGTAATGTAGGTGCTTCAAGCGCTTTACCATATCATGGCTTTTGATAGAAAAGTAGTGATTTCTGTTGTCACATCTTATTCTAAAGTAAGCCCGCTATTTTTTTTTTCCCTCAAGTTCACAAGCTTTTATTATGTGTGGATAGTTTTGTTTCAATGGACCACAGATTTCATGAAAGATCATCTTCAAGAAGGGAAAGATCATATTGAGCTTATTATGTGGAAGATTTTGATCATCAGAATGTACTTTGAATTTATTTTTACATGTAGCCATACTAAACTGCGGTGTTTATGAAGGGGTTAAACCAAATTTATTAGTTAAAATTTCACTTATACGTTAAAGAAAAAATACATATAGATATAAGATAGATATCACAAGATAGTTGTGAAACTGGAGTGAGAATGTGTGTGTATTTTCAATGTATTGAGAATTAATGCCATTAGTGTTGTTACTGGGCCACTATTCTTGTAGATGGTCCTTTTGGAAACGTATCTTTCATATTTAGGGTTTTCAGGTGCAACTTCCAAGATTTTCTGACGATTCTTAAAGTGCTTCAACTTGCTCTCACTTGGACAAATAAAATACAAATTACAGGTAAGAAAATTTAGTTAAGCTGAAGATTATGTGGACTTTGTATACCTAGGATTCCTGGGGTGTATACCTGGAATGCAGAAGTCAACATTTCTATAGCCTAAAGAAATCACAGGTGCTTGAAGAAATATGTTGAGGACTTTTTGTTTTGTACCAGCAGATAAACTGATTTTTTATATTCATGGCTGAATTTGTAAGTCTTGATTCAATTAAAATGTGGCAAGAATAGTTTGCATATTCATATAAAGGCAAACTTGACACTACTATGATCTATAGAAATCATTGCTTTAAGCCAATGTGCTTGTTTTATCTACAGTTGAAGCAACTTCTTTATTTCAGTATGTCCCTTTTACTGATTTTGTGTGTGTGTTACTTAATTAGTTTCAGATTTTTGAGGAATTTCTTCTTTCACAGCTGTAATTTTTAAGCAGATAAAAGATAACTAGAAGGGACACTTTGCAGAGGCTTACTTGAGGTTTTATATGCAAACCACTTTATTTCATCCACTTCCCAAATAGTTAGAACTCACTACAACTTCCAGTTGTAGGACAAGATAGAAGTGGCGAAAAAGTGGAAAACTAGAGTATGACAGAGAAACCTTGGTTTTGAGGACTTCCTAATTTTGAAAATACTGGAGTTTTTTTCTGGACAAAACAGAAATCATACCTTAAGGAATATTCTGAGAATGATTGTTTGAGATTATGAAATGTGTTGGAAATAAAAAGTATTATGTAAAACAGTAGTGAATGTATTGATACTTCTGTAATTTGCTGAGAGGTCTCAGTCATTTTATACCTCATATACCTGTGTTAAAATTCATCACTGACTGAACATTAATTTATTACTGTTAAAGGAGAGTTTGGGTACACCTGAATATTCTAATAAGATGGAGCGAGATCTAAGTAATTAATTAGAGATCAGTGCTGAGTTTAATAAACTAAAACTTTGAAGAAGCAGGAACCAAATAACATCTCCCAACTACAGAATTCTTCTGGTGGACTGTTTTGTTATTATCTATGCAGCTCTGTTGGAAGAGTCCTACAGTAATTTTACAGGTAGGTGCCAAGCAGGTGTTTGTGTTTGTTTGGGTTTTGCTTCTTTGCTTATGTACTTGGCTTTTACTGTTCTGTGCCACCACTAGCTCTGGGAACATTTTTAAACTCCAATTTAATAAAATAGATCATGTTGATGGCATAACTGACAATGTAGGCTCTAATCTATGCTTACTACTGTCAAATTGCTATCTGTTTTTGTAATGATGTATCAATTGACCTTTCAAGCTTTCAATACCAAATTGACAGTGTAGTATTTTGAACTGCTTTCTTTCCTTTATTTCCATTTTCAATATTCCATTTAATTACTTAGACTAATAAATGGTTTTGCTCTTACATCCTGAAAGTATAGTTTTAGTTTAATTGCTGTATCAGATTTCACATTAGTGCTTGGTATCCTAGCAACTTACTACCTTGGTAGTTTTTCTTACTTCATCGTTTATACTTCTGTAGTTTAACCTACCTTTTTTTTTTTCTTGTGTGTTGCAATGCACATCTAAACATTTTACTGTCTAATCTGCCATTTATTTCTTCAAATAACAGGAGAATATTCTGTTACAGAAAAGGAGTCTAGATTAGTCAGTTCTACTGAAAACAGATGTAATGTGGATCTTTTTGCTGTGTTAATGGATTTCTATTCTTTATCAGTTACTCAGATGAGTTCAGTGAAGCTTTTTGCTCCGAAATCTCTCTTGACCCTGAAAAACTGTTCTATAATCTTTACTGCATACAGAGCTATGTTCCACAAAATTGGCATTTCATATTGGTGAGCTCATCCTGACAAGTGTGTGTTTTTATCTCCAAGGCTGTTCATTTTGGAAACTAAATGGAAAGAATGCTATCATTTCTGCATATTGTAGCAAATAGATTTTGTATACTGGATATCTGAATAGGTCTGTTGTTGGACTAAATTTTGTTGTATTTTGGCTTGAGGGTTTTTGGTTTTTTGGTTTTTTTTTGATATTTTGGATGCTTGCAACGGTTGGGCATTTCTACTGTTAAAGTGAAGTAGATCTAGTAATTTATTTAGCATCACTTTTAATCTGTCTAGTTTCTTTATCAAAGAATACATTTATGGAAGAAATTTGTTTACATTTTGGGCCCCTGAAATAGAAAACAACATCATCCTGGACCTAAGTTTAACATCAAGCTTGGAGAAAATATGATTTGAGTACTTTGGAGCTGGAATTATTGAAGTGTGCGGAGGATGGGGAATTAACAGACGGATGTTTTCCTGTGTAAACTAGTATGGATATGTTAAATAGGAGAGCACTGCTGACATGTTTATAAAAATAAGTACATCATATGTATATTTTTATACTGAGAAGAACTTAAAATATTTTTTGACATTACAAATTTAAACATAAAAATAAATAAAATTAGTCAAACTCATGCATAATTGTTGGTTACTGGAGTGCTCACTAGCATGTGGATCAGTTTCCAGACTATAGATTGACATATTGAATTTCACTCTTGAGCTGTAAGGAACCTGTTTGCAAATAGCTAAGTTGACAATACTATTCTGGAAATAGAGAGAATGGCTATGGTATTTGATAGTGCTTACTAAATAAAATGTCTTTGGGGAAAAGAGTACCTCATTAGAAAATGAATGGATTTTAATACCTATTTCCCACAGTGTACCTGTCTTAGAAGCTGTGAAGTCAGAAGACCAGAGAAGATAGAAGTTCTTAAGCGTCCCTTTGGTCAGAAGGAGATGTACAAACAATATCAACTGCTTCTTCTGGCTGCTGCTGGCCATTGGGAGCCCTTGGGGAAAGCAGTAAAGCAGGTTTAAATATGGTCTGAGAAATCTGTTGTGCAAAGGATGGGCCATCGCTTCAGCTTGAATTCTACAAGTCTGTCTCACCAAACTTAGAAATATGACTATAGCTGTATTTTCCTCCTCCTTTTCCCAGGATTCTGAATTTTTACATTTTGTGTAGTATTTATTCATTATTTGATCTTTCCAGTTGATGGATTGAATTGTTACGCCATGTCCTGAGCAAAGTTAAATTTTTTGAGTCTTCTCTGTGGAAACCTCCATACCACAGTACCTTATCCTTATGTTTTCAGTACAAAGAGTATTAAGGAAATGTGTGGAAAATGTGTCATGATTTCTAGGTAGGAAAAAAAATATTTATCTTAGATTAAGAATGCAAGATATTAAAAGAAAAAGTAAGACTAAGAAGGTTATTTAATACACCCTAAATTGTTCCTTTTACTAATTAAATTTAATGTAGTGTATCAACATATTTTGCAGATGTAAGTGAAGAAACATAGAGATCTAGGTTTTTTAATAATTTTTTATTAATTCTGCCCAGAAGCTCTTCTTGATTTCAGCATGGAACACAAAGATACAGAGCAGCAGACAGAGAGGAAATCTGTCCCATTAATCTCTTTTGAATAGAGAATGGAAGAATCCTTTACGTTGCAGTCAGGTTTTATGCATACCATGTTGTCTATGTTTCCACCCAAGCCAGAAAGGCTTCTATGTCCTGGTCCAGGAAAGTGCCAAGCTCTTAGTATAGAGAGTGCAGTCAGAGAAAAGTTGGGGTAAAAGGCAGAGACCTAAACGTTTTTCTTCTATGAAAAAAATTACTGGTATTAAACTATTTAGCTTTCTCATCAGAGGCATTGAGTGCTAGTTATAGGTTAGCATCTTTATTTCTAATTCATAGGCAGTATACGAAAAACTGTAAACAGTTGATTTTAAAAGTTTGGTTTGGTGGGTTTTTTCTTCATTTTGAGAAAAAAACCCAAATTTTCTCTCATTTACTTTTAGGATAAAAAAACCTCACAATAATTGAAAACACATTATGGAAAATAACTCAATACTTTAAAAGAAACCAGCCAAACAAAAATCACACAAAACCCCAAAATGGTAGGGGATTGGAAACTACTAGTGGAACATCACACAGTTGCCTGTTTGATATTACTAGTAGCAATCAGTACTTTAATGAATAACAGTTGTGCAATAGATGAAACAAAGATGATACGCTGAAAAGTTTGTAGATTTTTGAAGTCAGTTTACTTATAGTTATTGACACTCTAGAAAGCTTACAGTTTTTCACTATGAAGCTTTTCACTATGAAAGGAAACATGGAAACCTGAGCACAGAAAGGCTGTTCCCTGCCTGTTTACCCAGATATTATATTATTGCTGACATGATGGCAGTGTGTATTGAAGTTATAGGCAATGGAAGCTAACTTCCCCAGGTACTGCACCCTGAAATATCTGTTTTCATAAAAGATTAATCACATCTGAGACATTTTGATGGTACTTAGCATTTTCCATAATTCCATTAAAAAAACCCCTAGCTCTATTTAAGAATCTGTATTGAAAATGCAGCATATTTTAGCTGTGTAAAATGAAATACGAATCTGTCTCTCAAAAATGGAATAAAATGGATATTACATTTTTCCATTATTGTCTGAAAAACTAACATATGCTGTAGTTACAAAAAGCTTATGTTCTGCAATGGATCACAGAGATATTTCTTCTTACAGAAAAATAAGAACTTAAGCTTTGTGTGCTAGTATCCATATGGCTTGTATTTCAAATCTCCATTAAAAAAAAAAAAAGAATTCTGAAGTTTTTTTTCCTTTATTTTTTTTTTTTTTTNAAAAATATAATGTTTGGGATCTTCATAATGCAAAAAAAGGAATTTGTGCATTTTGCTATGTTTTCTTCATTATGCTTGCATTTTGGCTTTGGAGACAGATATGTAGCTTTCATAATTCATCTTTTCTCTTTGTAAAGTGTATGAATGTTAAATTAAATCACTATTGTTAACCCTAATTACTGCTACTTTTAAAAAAAAAGTTTATGTATGGTGGAAAATTATGTCTCACCAGATGATATTATAAAAATTCTAGACTTGGCAGATGAAAGCCATCAGTAAAATCTGAGTACAGTTTTGATTTAACCTTCTGTCTTTTCTTTCTGGGCAAGAAAGTAAAGTTCAGATTCCTAGAACAACACTGGTGTAGGAAGTAAAATATCTGAAGGATGATCTTTAGTTAGTTGTCTAGGAGCTAGATAAGAATAAAAATCCATATGAGTGAAATAAAGTTCCAAGGGATCTTTCATCATACATGAAAAAGGACCACCACTTGAATATCTTGGCATCTCTTTCAGGCCAAATTGGAGAATCGACTCCCATGTAAACTTTCACTGGCTGACTGACAGACTGATTTCAGTTGTCTCAGATGAGTATTCTAACCAGAGGGCCTGGAGAATACTGCTTCATGAATTCCCTCTCTAGTCCATTCTGGTTATAAAGTGTTTGTTATGCAATATTACAATTCTAATAGGAAGAGTGTGAAGTAAAATTACTTAATTCACCTGATTTAAAAAAACCCAGCTTAATATTCCTTCGGGGAGACAGGGTGTATCAAAACTCTCCTGGTTTGGTAATAGGTCTGTACTTTACTGTTTTTTGAGTGATCATTCAAAACACTGCACTATTTGGA